>QLSR01000100.1:1618735-1677786 GCA_031780015.1 Citrullus colocynthis | reverse complement strand
CCCCCCCCCCCCCCCCACAAAAAAACAAAAGAAGTGGAAGAAGAAGAAGAAGAAAAATCAAGATTTCTGTAAGCATGTCAATCTTGTTGTTCTAAAATAGCAGCCAAAGGAGAACACTTAAGTCATTGAGACTTGAAACTCTAGAGCTTTACCCTTGACAAAAGAAATTCCACTCTTCAGCAGCAAAATCAAAGTGAATAAACAGACGATCCATATGAGGTTCTTTCTTTTGCCCTTTACCATGTGCTAAGACTCTTTATAGCTATTAGATAAACATGGGGTTTCATCTCAAACCCAACTGGATGTTTATTAATTGCTTGAATAAAATGAATATTGCAGTGCTTTCTACTATTATTAGCAAAGCCTTACCTGTCGTCCTTGTCAAAAATTGAAGACGGCTTCCCTCTTCCAGAAGGAACCTTGACCTAAAAAATTCGAACCATTAGTCGGGTTTGATTTATAATAGACTAGACTTCCAAATGCATTCTTAGAATGGAATAGAAACCTTACCGGAGCTACTTCCCAGATAATAGACCATTATTTTGTGCAGCAAGTCCTCACTCAAAGCTCTTAATAGCATATGCATCCTATTGAGGGGAAATAAGAAACATAAAAGAGAGTACCTTAAAGAAGGTTATCAAATTGTGTAAAAGCACTGCTGAAACCAAAAGTTTAAGCTCATAGATTAAGTAAATTTTAATATTGATGTTCATATTCTAACACTCGGCTCATAGTTTGAAATTAGTATGAGGCCAAACAAGTGATTATTGATAGAAATTGAAGAGGAAATGACATCTACAAGAGTTTGAAATAAGACCTACTTTAACACCATGTCAAATTACCACTAAACAAAAAGGTTTAGCCTTATGGGTTATGTTTTTGATAAATTTGAACTTTTATTTATACTTTAGCACTGTTATATAGATAGATCATTTCTAAAAAAACATATCCATAAGAAGAAACATTTCTCAGAAAATCAGAGTATTTCAAGCTAAATGTTTTTAATTAGCTTGTCCTATCACAAAAAAGTTGCGTTTGATGGCTTTAAAAAGTTTGAGGCTCACAAATTGAACTTTGAACACAATTAATTAATATCTTAAAACTTGCGTGGGATTAAAACTACCAGCTCAAATCGAACTAGTAAGACTGATTAATAGTATTAAGTGAGACTCCCCATCTGGTAAACTCTATCTGCTCTTCTCTTGTAATGGCATACTGGCTGGCACATATCTCAGCACAAACACCCATGGCAAAGTCATTGTAAGCATCCCAAAGACCATATTTAAGTATACCGTCTACAACAGTATCATTTCCAAATCAAGACCCGCTTTTCTGTTCATAACTTTCAGTAAGGATGAAAAGTAGTTATTACTCTTTGAAAACAAGAGCGAGAAAGTCTATTGTTCTTCTCAATGAAGGCTTAGTTCTAAACAAGGTTCTTGGCTCCACTGAACGTGGAAAATAATTACAAGTTTATTGCATAAACTTTCAGTTTTGCATCTATTGTCTACTAGGCCTTTGAAATTTCAATTTTATATTGAATAGGTCCTTGATCTTTAAAATGTGTCTCTTAATTTTCAATTTTGTGTCTAATAAATCCTTGACCTATTCAACATTTTCTTTTAAAATCCAAAAACGTACTAAACACAAAATTCAGAGTTTAAAGTCCCATAAGATATAAAATTGAATTTTATATCTATTAGATCAATTACTTTTTTAAAAATAGCATTTGAATATTTCCACGACCTATTTAACACAAAATTGAAGAAATCATATTTTCTTAAACTATATCCTTGGATTAAAGTTCATGAGGGCAGCAACAGAAAGAAAGGAATGTCAGCAACCATGGGACCTTCATGATGCTTTTCTAATTCAATCTATCTAGTGATTAAAATAAAATAGCCTAATTTAAAAGGGGAGAGGAGAAAAGGCCAAACTTACTTCTTGGAGATATTTGGGCGCATTAGACATACTTTCCATACCACCAGAAACAACAACATCATGAATTCCTAACTGGATCGTGTGCGCTGCAATCATTGTAGCTGTGTCAACAAAAGAAGAAAAAGAAAAAGGAGTTTTACATTTTCAGGATCCACTACTCTTATTCCATAACAATCACAATTTCGAAGGATGAAGAAACACCTTTCATGCCGGATGCGCAGACTTTATTAATAGTGGTGCAAATAACAGAATTTGGTATACCAGCACCCAAAGCAGCCTGCCTAGCAGGAGCTTGCCCTAAATTTGCACTGAGAACATTTCCGAAGAATACCTCTTGCACAAGAGACGGATCAACATTTGCCCTCTAAAGGGCACCTATAAACATCGTTGCACTTCAATTCATATCTCAACATAGGGTAATCCATTCCGGAGAAAACATTGAAGTTCAGTTAATACGATAAAACTTACATTCAATCGCTATAGAACCGAGTTGGGTTGCCGAGAAAGATGAAAGTGAACCAAGAAAGCCACCCATAGGCGTACGAGCAACACCCACAATACAAACATCTGTGCTAACATAAATAAACATTACAGCTTACTGTCAAGTGTAAAAAGAAAAGAATATAGAAGCGATCCCAGTGCATGATTTCATCGGAGAGACAATTAAATCAAAACAATAATTGTTTAAATAGAGGTGAAATAGAGAACCTCGGGGGTTGATAGAATCGGAGGAAAGAGGAGCCATGGGAGAGGGAGGAAGAGAAATCAGAAAGAAAAGCTGTAGAAAGAAAAGAGAGTGAAATTAGGTACAGAGAGAGCAAAGTTGTAGTTGCATTAAAGCCGGGGAATTGGAGAGGAAAATGATCACAGGTGAAGATGATCGCATGTCTAAGTTGGAACTTGGCAGGCGTCGTATCCATAGAGATGCGTGCCCATTAAAATTATTCAGAATTGAATTATGGGAATGGATCCAAAAATTTGTTTATGATAACACCTTCCTAAATATATCGAGAATGGAAGGTTACTCTCACTTATTCCTAAATATATTACTCTCACTTATTCTTTTTCATTCGAACTTCCGAACTTCTTCTCCTATTGTTCTATGAGAGTTTCAATCCAGCATTCTTAGTATCCTTCGCTTTCATCTTCATCCAATCTATTTTGTCTTTTGGTGCAGATCAACATTGTTCGTCAGAACCCGAAACACAAAGAATATAATTGTTTTTCTTCCTAGATTGTTTAGTTTTATATAAAAGATCGATTACATACAAGTAAACTATCGCTTACATTCATATAGGCGATCGCATATGACTTGTTGGGTAATCACTTACAACTAACTGGCGCGATCGCTTATGACTTGCTGGGTGATCGCTTACTTTAATAACAATTCGAATCTAATCATCAATTTTGGTGTTCGCAAATCAATGATACTGTTGCACCCCCTCCCTAGTTACCCTTTTAAACTCGAGAAGAGACGTGAAGACAGCAAACCTTACCTTTTTCAAACATCTATTGTCCCTTCTTTCTACTTACATACTTGAACATGCATAATCTTAACGAATACTTTTTATTTACATAACAACTTAAAGTTTATATAATAGTACAGATTTACCAGAACTCCGAGTTTCAACCCTCAACCCTAGATATAGTACTGTAGGCTATCCTATGGCAGATCTCGACTTTGCACAGCAACAGGAACTCTTCTACTACCTAAAACAAAAAACATTAAAGAAAAGAATGAGCTTACAAATGCCAGTGAGTGGTTAAACATGTAAATAAGGTACACACGACCTTTTCATAATAACATAATATAGAAGCATTGATATAATGATAAAATTAACCACAACCAAGGTTATCTACTCAAACCTCACTATATAGCTCATCTTGGTACCGTACTTTACTCTATTGGCTCCCTCTGGCTCACCAACTGAATATGTTCCTTATGTGAATATAGACTTACCTCTGAGGGCTTAGATACTAGACCCGTCAGTCCTCTGACTATCCCACAAGAGATACTTCTCACAGGCTCAGGAACTAGGTTCCAGTAACCTCTTGACCATCCCGTGAGGTTTTATCCCCGACACAAGCTTAGAAACTAGATACTCAGATCATATGACTATCCTGTGTGGACTTAGCTTCCTCTATCCATCATTAACATACTTATACCCATAGCATATATGTCAACTTATAAGGAAAATAATAATATTACTTAATAAAGTAATAACAAATAACCACTCACTTGTTTTGAACTCCTTGGCTCACAACTTGTAACGGCCTTAATTTCGGTAAATCATTTCCTCCCTTTAAATTAAAATAAAATAAAATAAAATAAAATAAATAAATAAATAAAATAATAATTCTTAATTATCGTTAATAATAGTTTTACAACGGGGGAAGCGTGAAGGGAGTTGATAGTCAGTAGGAGGCTGCGCCGTTTTCGGTTGGGGGAGAGATCCCCGATTGAATTTTGAACGTAGGGGGGGCGTTTTAGAAGAGGAGAAGGAAGGGGAGGTAGCAAGAAAAAGGAGGCAGTCTAGTTTTCCTCTCTAGAGTCACCCTTCGTCGGCCATATTCTCGCTTGTCCCCGTCACTCAGTAGCAGCGCTCCAGCCCTCAAGGTGTGGCCTTAGTCGCAGTGCTCAGCGTTGTGGCATCGTCATAGTTGCCGCGCCGCAGCTTTTTGACCGTCATCAGTCTGCATTGCCGCATCGTTAGCCTCGACGCATCGTCAGTCTGCATTGCCGCATCATTAGCCCTCGACGCATCATCAGTCCGCATCGCCCGTCCTCTCCGTGACGCATCGTCAGTGTTCGTTATTATTTCTTATTTGAATTAAGTTGTTTCTTAGCTTATTGCACAAAATAGATTTTAACATTTCTGTACAAGGATGTGTCGAGAATTACTCTAAATGTGCTCATGATTAAGCAAGTTTTCCTATAAAGACCCAAGTATAAGTATTTATAGGTATCCTAGTGAGTCCAGGGTCGAATGCAGGGATTTGTAATAACTAGGCGCTGAGATTATAAGCCTGACTAGGCGGTGAACTATACATGTAATATATGCAATTGTTTGTTGCGTAAAACTATACATTAAGAATGAAAAGAATTTCCTACTACTAATAATGAGGTGGACGCGGTGATGGTTAGTCATATGTCATTTAGTGTCAGATAGCATGCGTTGAGAATGAATGGAACCATGCGATAGGAGTTTAATGCAAGAGTTAGTTGTTACCTAAACCTTCTGAGTACAATTTCATACCTACAAACTGCAATTGTGAATCCATCTCTCGATGTTTCGACGCCACATTAATCTTATTTCTAAGACGCATGGTAACTTTGCATTGGCAAAAGATGAACTACATCTCTGCAACTCATCTAGTCTTAATAAATGCTAAAGATTAACTATCCACTCTCTCAAGCTCGAAAGTTATGCTTACTACTTGTGTTTGTCAGACAAAGTCATGCAAGCTAAAGATATGCATTAATCAAGATGTAATATGCTCAGAATTGCTTAAGAAAACTAACTCTTAACATCAACTCATTCATTCAAACATGGTGTAAGGTGTTCAATATAAAGATAGATGAAAGAGAATAGTCAATCAAACTCATATTAAGCGAATAAGTCATTCTCTCGAATGTCATTAACAAAATATAAGCAAGAAGGAGAAAAATGGAAATAAAACATAAATGAAGGGCGTCAAGCCGCCACTGGCAACGTCTTGCTTCATGGAGGCTTGAGATGGTCGCTATCTGATACATAAATTCCATAGGGTGAAGGTTCTCACTCTCTGGGAGATGACTCTGAAAATGCTCAGAATCCTTCTCTCAGAAGAGCTCGAAATGGAGGCTGGTTGTGGTGAGGGAGAAATAGTGCAGAGTTTTCGCCTCTTGAACTCGTCTCCCTCTCTTTAAGAAGCTTTTGGGCTATTTATAGGCGTCAAAAGGTTGATATCATGATGACCTGACACCTTTGCATTAAATTTCACCCATGCTGCATAGACTTTTCAGATTTGTCAGCCTATTTGTTCTGCCATGACCTTGATAGGTTGCTACTCTTTTTCGTAATGACATGACAGCTGCTTGAGCATGCTTGAGTTTCTTCTTCGACGCATGGTCTTCAACGCATGACCTCACCGCATAGGCTCGATGCATGTTCTCGCAGCAGCTTCATCTCTTCGTACTTGGTTGTTCCCACTCCTTTTCTTTTTAACCTGCGTTAGGAACAGAAGCTTATCGTTTTTCAAGCATTTTTCTTTTGTAAGTAGTGCCAAGTCATGTTGATACATTTTTCATCATTTAACTACCAAAATCATGCGTTTAACTCCAAAGTGACTCTAATTAAATCAAATAATGACTATAATAACTTGTATTTCTACAAGTTATCACACCCCTAAATTTGAGTTAATGTTTGTCCTCAAACATTTATTTGAAGATTTATTAATTTCTACCGCTCGTCTAAGTAAAAGCGCACTCTCTCAACATCCCTTCTACTCCTTGACTATATCAACAATCAGATAACCATACCAAGTTCCTTTTCAATCGACACTTTGAAAGTACTTCTAATTTTTAGATGCGGCAAGCTTATTCCTCAACAATACCCTTACTCATTTCCAGCCAATCTGATGTCGTCATTTTAGTAATGTGCCTTGGAGTTCATTCATTCGTATAGATTTCTTTTTTTTTTTTTTTAGATGATAGTGGACTTGCGTTGATCCGGGCTATCTACCTTTGTTTTGATATACCAACGATGGGGTGCATGGAGGCAGCCAACATCGAGCAAGTACCCTTTCACAACTTGGCACTTATCGCGTTCCTTTTTTGTTGCATCGATAGTGGTACCATTTATTTACCTTGCGCTGATCTTGGACTATCTCCTTTGATTATGGGGTGTTAAAAGAGCCATTCTCAACTCAACTCTTAATAGGCTAATTTTATGCGTTGTCAGCGGAGTTGTTTGTCCAAAGAAATATTATTATTATTATTATTATTATTATTATTATTATTATTATTATGCGTTGAACGCATGGCTCAAATCATTCTTACCCCCAAATTTGAATGCAGCAAGGTCCTCATTGCTGAAATCGAGTTAAGAGATTGCCTTAGAAAAATTTTTGTAAAAGAGGCTTGAGGCAAAGCTTGCAACGCATACTAACTCTTAGAAGTAATTTACCAAGTGTAATATCCTAAGGCTTTGTGAGTCAATCCTCTTATTTCAATAAGTCCACAGGTGAAGTGCATAGATATCATCATGGAGGTTGGATGCAGAAACAAAAACAGGGCGGAGAAAATAATAAAGCAAGAAATAATTGAAAGCACAAACAAAAGAGAACAAAGAGATTCATGAATTGAATATTGTATTGAGGTAAATGTATTATGCGTTGTACTATTTACAAAAAGAATTAAAAGGAATATACAAAAAAATAAGAAAAGTAGAGGAAAAATCCCACAAAACACCCCCAAATTTAAGTTCTCCTCGGGGCGTTGTCATTGTTGTCCGCAGAGGGAGGATTTTGATCGTCAAACAGGAGGGGTTGCTGAAGGGATGGAGGAATAACTAGTGCTGGGATGCGTTGGACGAACACTTCATAGATATAATTCATCAAAGTGCTGAATTGTTCATCCTGACGCTGAGCTTGGCGTTGAACAAAACTCCGAAGCTCCGATTGTTGCTGCGCCATCTGAGTCACTTGTTGACCCAATTGTGAAACTTGTTGAGCCAACTCTTCTTGCCGCTGGAGACTTTCCATCTTCTTGTGCCGAATTTCATCCAGGTCTCCCATGATGGGGTGAAGGATCCCATCATCCAAGTACCTCAGCAGATCATCCAAGTTTAAATCAACAAACGGTAGCGGAGCAAAGGCGTGCCGCAAGTGGTATGGTTCTTCTTGATGATGCATGCTGGTAGTTGCTTCTGCCTGTGGTTGAGATGTTGGGCGGGCAGAAGGTTCGGTAGTTGGAGTTGGAAGATTGGAAGCTTGAGGTTCATGGCGAGGTGGTGAGAATTGAAAGGGCACTGACTCCTCAGGATCCAGAGTCAGGGTCGGCTTAAAGTGTGGTGGTGGTAGTGGAGTTGCCTCTCGAAAGGTGATTGATTGAGGCAGGGAGAGGGTTAACTCCAGATGGGGGGGAGAAGGCGGCGACACTTCCTTTGTTTCTTTGTTTAAGTCTGTGATAGGGAATGGAAGAGGCAAAGGAAGGTCGCGTTGGATGGTAGGGGGTGGAGTTGTTCAGTTTGGATTTTAGGGGAAGGAGAAAGGGGAGTTGGTGGGGAAGAGGGCTCCTCAGAGATTGGATAGATAGGAGGAGTGTAAATGGTCAAGGCTTGGGAGTAGGCGTCGAGCTGAACAGTTTCTTCAGCTTCACTAGGTCGTGAGCTTGACGCCTGAATCTCAGAACTCTTTTTGACCGTCTTCCTCTTCTTGGGTTGAGGTTGGGGGATGATGGTTCTTGTGACATTGGCGGCCTCTTCTTTGGGTTGGCAGCGTCAAGCAGATGCGGTGAGTCCTTTAATATCCGTCTCAAACTCTGCGCTGAAAGGACTCCGTTTACTGCTCTGACTGGCGCATCCTCCATGAAATGTGCGTTGGCGCACAGTCTTGCACAAGAAAGGGGAAGAATAGCTGACCCCTTGGCTTGAAGAATAGCCCCCGAATCTGTGGGGCAATGATGCATCCCACGTCCAGCTGAATTCCCCGCATGATGCAATAAACGACCATAGCGCGGTCCCTTGAAATTGAGGCGTCATGCGTTGTGGGGAGCAGCGACCGCTTGATGAAATAGAGCCACAGGTTGGCCTCAGCGATCAAGCAGTTAGGCGCCAATGACTGAATACCCTTTGGGGAAGTGTTCCACTCTGACCCCGGTTTGGCGATGATTGAGAGGGCGTCATTCATTTCGGCGTCTGTAGGATTGATCACGTTAATTGGTGAGTAAGATGACAATAGTTAGAGTAGTCAAAAGCCAAACATGTCCCTTGCCAGTCTCCAAAGGGTCACAACAAGATGCAAATTTGATCTAATACCTTCATTTGCTGACTTTCTTCTCTTCTAGGTATGATCCACCATTTTCTATAAGAAGTGCCAATCTTCGACAATTATACAATTGCTTTCTTCCACATACACAACCTTTGCAATTTAGAAATGGCCCACTCCACATTTTCTCAGGTTGATTTACAGTCTCTCTTCTTCACTCTTCTTCACTCTTCTTCTTGCTTGCGTCTAAATTGTGTGAAATGGTGTTAATTCCTTAAGTTTTTATGGGTTCTCTTCCATTTTTGGTTTTCTTTTATGGGGCTTGGATTAGATCTTGAAATCTTCCTTCCCCAGAGCTTAGTTAGGCTGGTTATTTGGTGAAATAGGTTTCGTGGATTTGAGGGTTCCTTTTTATTTCGCCGTTTTATGTGTAAAATCTCACAAGCCGTTGTGGAACTCTTGCAGGTTGCTATTGTTATTCCAGTTGGAAGTGATTTGTCTCTCAAGAGATCACTGTTTAAGGTTCTAAATTCTGAACGTTTTTCTTTTTCTATATCTCTTCCTGGTTCCTATTATACTTGTGAGTACTTAGGAAAGGAACACCAATGATTTATGGCATTTCAGGACTTGCATTAGCTTTTATGCAAATAATATAACTTATCATAATGATAGCAATAAACAAATTAGAGTAAACTATACAAACCTGCAAGATCACAATCATAGAGTTTGGTCAAAGTGAGCATAGCTCACTGTCATAAAGTAGAGAAATTCAAAATAACTAATCATATGAGTTTTGTGAGGTTCTTACTTACTTTGAGGTATTGTGGGATTGCCTATATTTATTATTGGATTTGCTGCTTCTAAAAAGCACACATGGGATGGTTAAATTATTCTGCCTGCATTTTACACTCTGTTTAATGTGTTATCTCATCACAACTTCCTGTGACATTGTGAGAGACAAATAGCCTAAACTTCCATGATATATCATGGTCACCTGTCACAGCCCTGAACTTGAATTTAAGGAGCACCCGGGCAAGAGGTTGGCAAACAGTATGCATGTCAGTGCAACAAGCAAGTGCACCAAAGGTATCCATTGCACCTTTAGACCTTGAAGATGCCAAAGAACCTCCATTGAATTTGTACAAACCAAAAGAACCTTACACCGCAACTATTGTTTCGGTTGAAAGACTTGTTGGTTCAAAAGCACCGGGTAAGAGCTATGGTGTTATTCCTCCAGTAAGTCACTCATGCCTTGGTGATTCCCCTATTAATGCATTGAGCTTTAGCTTTTATGAATTTTTCCACACTTTGACCTTTTGTATCTTTTTTATTGTTAAAGTTAATAAGGTATCTTTTACCTTCCTCTGTGACCTCTGACATGACTTTGTTTATGGACTTCTTTTTTATAAGCTTCAGCCAAAATCTAATAATTTTTCACTTGTATCGCAGGGTGAAAACCCGAAGAAACCTTGGAGTCCACACAGTGTTTGTCTCTGCTCAATTGCATCAGCTAGGTGTGGAGATTCTTTTGATGGCCAGACTGCTAGTTTATGTGTTCGTCGTGCTGTTTATTATGACCCTGAAACTGGAAAGGAGGATCCTTCAAAGAAAGGAATATGCAACAATTTTTTATGCAACTCAGAGTCTGGAGATAAAGTTCAGATCATAGGTAAACTCATTGCATATTGCCCAAAAAATAAGATCTAATTGTGAGCTTATATTTCCCTTTCCCCCATTCCAAGACAAACTAGTACGTGTGTATGTTTAGTAATTGATTTTGTGCTATTAAAGCTTTAAGATCACGAGTCAATGGTTTGGATTGACATAATAGATAAAGATTCATATCACGGTTTATCTTTCCTTAAGGAATATATATTGAGTTTCTAGTCATTCAACAAAGTACATCAGTCTACGTTATCTGGTGCTAGCAGGTTGTCAATGATAATTGATTGGAATTTTACATGTCAATGGACCAATGAGTTGCTACAACGGGCTAAATCTTCTTTTCTTTAATGTCTATGTATGTATTGATAGTTCTGACGGAGAGTATGAAGGAAAATCAGGAGTATAACAATCAAGTGAGTAAGAGGAGAATCGTGCATAGCTAGTAAAAGTTTGCTGTCTTTTTCCTTCCCTTTGGGTGATTGTGTAATCATGCTTATGACTAGGAAAATAAAAGTAAGTTAAGTTATAAGTTTAGTCATTTACCTTTCATGTTTGTGTCCAATGGGTTAGTGAATTTTAAAAATATTGAATAGGTTAAGGACCATTAGACAAAAACTTGAAAGCTTAAGTACTTTTTTTTTT
Organism: Citrullus colocynthis; assembly: GCA_031780015.1. NCBI lineage: Eukaryota > Viridiplantae > Streptophyta > Magnoliopsida > Cucurbitales > Cucurbitaceae > Citrullus > Citrullus colocynthis. The sequence goes on along the minus strand of QLSR01000100.1, from coordinate 1,666,569 downwards.
TTTTTTTTTTTTTTTTTTTTTTATAACAAACAAGTTTCAATGATGTATGAAATTTACCAAAGAAGGGAAGACCTCCAACCAAATAAGTTACTTCTAAAATTTTAAGGACTTATTTAACACAAACATGATATTTTAGGCACTAATTGGTAGTCATTTGGTTTTTCTTATAAACACTATTTCTTCTTTTGCAGTTACGAATTCAAACTCTCTCACACTCATATTTTTCGCATTAAAAAATATTCTTAGGTAAAAAAAAAAAAAAATTGTGGGAAATTGCTATTTCTAACCTAAAAAAATTACCTTTTGGGTCATTTTGTTCAATTTTCCATGAAAACGACTGTTCATTTAGTTAAAACGAGTTGTATCGACAAAGATATGACAAAAACAAAATTATCACTCGCGTAGAGAAAATGTGCAATTGCTTACATCGGCCTATGCGATCGCTGACATCAACATACGCGATCGCCAGGTATACATTGTCAGCCACGTCATGACCCTCTAAGAGACTTGATGTTATTATTAATTGTTTTTTTTTTTTTTTAGGTCATACATATACATGCTTCTTTTGTTTATATGGAGAGCATACCTGGCGATGACGAGGAATCCGTTACTACCATGGGACTTTTTGACTTACAAAATAAGTGAGTCTACTGAACCTACAGCTGAGGCTCTGATACCAACTGTAACGACCTAAACTCTTACTACCTAGCTCGTCACTACAACATGCATGAACATGTATGTAAATACGATGGAAACAAGTGGACACGACATCGTCCATTGTAAACAAATGAAATTTTTATGATAAAATGGCCAAATTATCCAGAGTTTATTTAGTCAACGTAGGAAAAGGAAAAATACTTTAGCGGGGTACCCTTTTTTTTTATTGGGCTAAATCTCAAGAACAGAATCGATGTAACCAAGACATTAAACAATAATTTCATGAATGCAAGTACAACTACCCTAGACTAAGGTGCGGAAGCAGTATGACGATCCCATGGTATGTTCACGGATTTCCTCGGCCATGCGCCGGGCCACCCTGCTCCTTACTTGGAAGGAAAACATAGAAAAAGGGTGAGTAAAATATACTCAATAAGAGACCCACTACTGGGCCTAGCTGTTACCTTGTTTGTTGTGTGCGCTTGCGTACCCGGCATAAGCATAGGAAGCGTCCCGAGGGTACACATTAACTAACATCATAACATGAACATAGGTGGTGATCCCGAGGGACACTCTTCGTAGCATAGTACCGTGAGGGTACGGGCACAACAACCAGGCAATCTATGACGTGTCATGGCATAATTAATCTATAGTTGAGATTTCAGAATCACAACACATAGGCATGAGAAATGACCTACAATACAACTATTTGACATGCTTGAATAATTATAGCAACAATCATTCGAACATGGGATCATAGCGACATTCAAAACCAACAATGCCATTAGACAGTATACATCACTAAAACCCAGTAGTAAGTCCCTTACCTGCGAGAGCGAAAAGGATCGACACTGAGCGTTACTGAGCGATACAAGCGTCACGAGCGATACTGAGCGATACTGAGCGTGTCCGCGAGACAGCGACTTCCTTACAATGCGGCACGCGCTATGTAGGCTGTGATAGTGCATTTCGGGGAGGACAAGCGACACAGCGGTGCAGGCTGACGATGCGTCACGGAGAGGATGGGCGACGCGGACTGATGATGCGTCGAGGGCTAATGATGTGGCAACGCAGACTGACGATGCGTTGAGGCTAACGATACGGCAACGCGGACTGATGACGGCCAAGACGCTGCGGCGCGGCAACTATGACGATGCCACAACGCTGAGCACTGCGACTAAGGCCACACCGTGAGGACTGGAGTGCTGCTACTGAGTGACGGGGACAAGCGAGAATATGGCCGACGAAGGGTGACTCCAGAGAGGAAAACTAGACTGCCTCCTTTTTCTTGCTGCCTCCCCTTCCTTCTCCTCTTCTAAAACGCCCCCCCCTACGTTCAAAATTCAACCGAGGATCTCTCCCCCAACCGAAAACGGCGCAGCCTCCTGCTGACTATCAACTCCTTTCACGCTTCCCCCGCTGTAAAACTATTATTAACGATAATTAAGAATTATTTTTTATTTTATTTTATTTTATTTTATTTATTTTTTTTAAATTAAAGGGAGGAAATGATTTACCGAAATTAGGGCCGTTACAATACTTGTTAAGAATCTACTATATATGAAGATCAATGATTAAAGACAGAAAGGCATAGATTAAAGACGGAAGGTTTGCTGACTGTTGAGTTCTGTAAAGTTTATTTCATTTGCAAGCATCGTACTCACAGATTAAGGTGCTGAATAGGTTTCTTAATCTATGTAATCGAGAGGGGAAGAATAAAATCCCAGCACATTCATGTAGTTCAATAAAGACGAGTCAAATGTCGATGATGGTAGCCATCTTATTCGTCGTCTGAACCTATGAAATTGAAAGATGAGCAATTCCAAGAGTAACACAAAAAATGAGATGTGCTGCTACATCTTTTGAAATAGAAATCAATGCATACATATTTCTACGCAACTTCACTTCAGTAAACTTCAACATGCCACTGTTTGTTCCTTTTAAGTTGCGAAAGTTTCTCTTCCCATTTCTCACCTCTTTGTTCTGCAACCCTTTTCAGTGTGTCTTGAATTCCAGGCATCATCCCCTTCAGTTCACAGAAGTATATGTGAGCCCCGCCATCCAAGAGTTTAAAGATTTCGTCGTTGTACTCCTCAATCTTTTCCTGGACATATATTTTTCCTCCACTCTTGTTCTTTTGCTCCCTGCTAAGAGCTTGATTGTAGCGGAAGTTATCTGGATAGTCCTTAAGATACTTGCTGAATTCATCGTCATATAAAAGACTATCAGTGTCTGTCACTCCCAGAAACAGCCAAGCAAGGCTACCGAATTTGAATGTTGGTACAGACTCCATGAACATTCGATGAAGATAACCTCTAAATGGAGCAATGCCAGTAGCAATCATTATGTGGGTGGCATTTGGATCGTCTTCAGGAAGAAGCATTATCTTACCAGAAGGGCCTGGAAAAACAGAATGCTATTCTTTTACTAACAGAAAAAAAAAATCATGATTTCATTTTTAATCACCGTAAAAAAAAATCATGATTTCATTTTTTAATCACCGTAAAAAAAGAGAACAAAAAAAATCGATACCATAATTCATAACTAAGACAAAAGCCCATAAACAAACAATCTGCACATCTGAGGAATGTGAATAGCATGGTCTCTTTCATTCTTGTTTTTCTTTAGGTTATATTACAAGTTCAGCAGTCCGTAAGGCCATGTTTCATAACAATTTTGTTTTTAGTTTTATGTGTTTGAAATTTATGCTCTTGTTTCCTCTAAATTCCGTACCATGGACTTTATCTATTGAAGAAGAGGAGGAGGAGAAAAACAAGAAAAAAAAAAAAAAATACTTGAACTCTTAGTCAAATTCTAAAAACAAAAACTACTTTTTTTAGTTTTTCAAAATTTGGTTTGGTTTTTAAAAACATTGGTAGAAAGTGGATAATAAAACAAAAAGAAAAAGAAAAAGAAAAAGAAGACTTGTGAGCCAAAGTAGTGTTTATAAGAAAAAGCAAAAACCAAATGACTATCAATTAGTGCCTAAAATATCAGGTTTGTATCAAATAAGTCCTTAAAATTTTAAAAATAACTTATTTTGTCTGAGCTCTTCCCTTCTTTGGTAAATTTCATACGTCATTGAAATTTGTTTGTTATCCAAAAAAAGTACTTAAGCTTTCAAGTTTTTGTCTAATGGTCCTTAACCTATTCAATATTTTTAAAATTCATTAACCCATTGAAAACAAACATGAAAGTTGAATGACTAAACTTATAACTTTACTTTTATTTTCCTAGTCATAAGCAATGTTTACACAATCATCCAAAGGGAAGGAAAAAGACAGCAAACTTTTACTAGCTATGCACGATTCTCCTCTTACTCACTTGTTTGTTATACCCCTGGCTTTCCTTCATACTCTCCGCCAGAACTATCAATACATACGTAGACATTAAATAAAAGAAGATTTAGCCCGTTGTAGCAGATCTTCCGCCGCCTTCAGAGTTATGGCCATAGACTTTGTCTTTTGGGCTGGGCTCATTCGCCCATTGACATGTAAAATTCCAATCAATTATCATCGACAACTTGCTAGCACTAGACAACGTAGACTGATGTACTTTGTTGAATGACTAGAAGTTCAATGTATATTCCTTATGAAAAGATAAACCATGATATGAATATTTATCTATTATGTCAATCCAAACCATTGACTCGTGATTTTAAAGCCTTAATAGCACAAAATCAATTACTAAACATACACACGTACTAGTTTGTCTTGGTACGGGAGAAAGGGAAATATAAGCTCACAATTAAATCTTATTTTTTGGGCAATATGCAATGAGTTACCTGTGATCTAAACTTTATCTCCAAGCTTTGAGTTGCATAAAAAATTGCTACATATTCCTTTCTTTGAAGGATCCTCCTTTCCAGTTTTAGGGTCATAATAAACGGCACGACGAACATATGAACTAGCAGTCTTGCCATCAAAAGAATCTCCATACCTAGTTGACGCAATTGAGTAGAGACGAACATTGTGTGGACTCCCAAGTTTCTTCGGGTTTTCACCCTGCGATAGAAGTGAAAAATTATTAGATTTTGACTGAAACTTAAAAAGTCCACAAACAAAGCCATGTCAAAGGTCAATGAGGAAGGTAAAAGATACCTTATTAACTTTAACAATTAAAAAGATACAAAAGGTCAAAGTGTGGAAAAATTCATAAAAACTAAAACTCAAAGCAGTAATAGGGGAATCATCGAGGCATGAGTGACTTACTGGAGGAATAACACCATAGCTGTGACCTTCCCAATAGGGAATGTTGCCACCATGATCGATTACAATATGACAAGTCTCTCCCGGTGCTTTTGGACCAACAAGTCTTTCAACCGAAACAATAGTTTCAGTGTAAGGTTCTTTTGTTTTGTATAAATTCAATGGAGGTTCTTTGGCATCTTCAAGGTCTAAAGGTGCAACGGATACATTTGGTGCACTTGCTTGTTGCACTGAAATGCATACTGTTTGTCAGCCTCTTGCCTTAGTGCCCCTTAGATTCTAGTTCAGGGCTGTGACAGGTGACCATGATATATCATGTAAGTTTAGGCTATTTGTATGTTACAATGTCATAGGAAGTTGTGATGAGATAGCACATTAAACAGAGTGTAAAACGCATGCAGAATAATGTAACCATCCCATGTGTGCTTTTAGAACCAGCAGATCCAATAATAAATATAGACAATCCCACAATACCTCAAATTAAGTAAGAATCTCATAAAACTCATATGATTAGTTATTTTGAATGTCTCTACTTTTTTATAGTGAGCTATGCTTACTTTACCAAACTCTATGATTGTGATCTTGCAGGTTTGTGTTGTTTACTTTAATTTGTTTATTGCTTTCATTATGATAAGTTATATCATACGCATAAAGCTAATGCAAGTCCTGAAATGTTATAAATTATTGGTGTTCCTTTCCTAAGTACTCACATGTATAATAGGAACTAGGGAGAGATACAGAAAAAGAAAAGCATTCAGAATTTAGAACCTTAAACAATGATCTCTTGAGAGACAAATCACTTCCAACTGGAACAACCTGCAAGAGTTCCACAACGACATGTGAGAATTTACACATAAAACGGCTAAAATAAAAAGAAAGGAAGATTTCAAGATCTAATCCAAGACCCATAAAAGAAAACAAAAAACGGAAGAGAACCCATAAAAAAAATAAGGAATCAACACCATTTTCCACAATTTAAACACAAGCATGAAGAAGCATGAAGAAGAGAGACTATAAATCAACCTGAGAAAAGGTGGAGTGGCCACTTCCGAATTGCAGAGGCCATGTATGAGGAAGAAAACAATTGTATAATTGTCGAAGATAGGCACTTCTTATATGAAATGGTGGATCATACCCAGAAGAGGATAAAGTCAGCAAAGGAAGGTATTAGATCAAATTTGCGTCTTGTTGCGACCCTTTGAATTCTTGATTTTTTTTTGTTTAATAGATTGTTAAGACAACAATTTTGCATCCAAAAGTCTCTTACATCTTCAAATGCTAAAAACTAAATGTTGTGTTACACATTATCTATGACTAATATTATTGGACATTTTTTCTTTTTAAATTAATGTATCTATTAATTAAAAATTTGGAAATTTAAGGTTCAATTTGGACCAATATAATTTTTTTTTTGTGTGTAATAAAATGGTTAATTTTTAATATTTTTTAGATTTATTAAATGTAAAGTTAAAAGTTTATAGATTTATTAGACTTTTAAAGTGACCCATTAGAATTAAAATTAGAAGTTTAGGGATTTATTAGTCATAATTTTCAAAATGCAGGGACTAAACTTATATAATTTAACTTCATATAAATATATATCTTTAAATGCACTAATATTTGATATTTAAATTAAATAATATTAATTAAAAGTTACTACAAACTCTTATTGAATTATTTACTTAAATGTATATAAAAATTTAGACTATGATATTTATATATATATATATATATATATTTTTTTTTTTTTGAAAAAAACAACCAAGTATTTTTTTTAAAGCTACGTCGCAAAAATCTTAACATTTATAGATACCGAAAAATAAAAAATATGTATTAGAAGGAAATTTAAACAAAATATATACATATAGAAATGAAGTAACAAAAGCAAAAAGAGGAAATGAAGTAATAAAAGTAAAAAAGTAAATAAAATAATGAATTAATAAAAACAAAATGAGTAATAATAAAACAAAAGAAGATGCGTAAGGATCGAACACTCGGCGACGAAAAGGCAAAACCCAATACCATACCGTAACCACTATGGCATTCAAGGCAACAGCAATTTAATCATATTACAATTAATAAAATATTTTTTATTCAATTAAAATATATAAATATATATAAAACCGACCACTTGAGGCATGTGCCCCTGACCCCTTCTTAGTTCATAGATTCACCACTGTGAATCTGATTCTCAAAATTTGGTTAGAACTATCCATAATAAATTGTTGGGTCCCTCTTATCTCGAAATTATTTTGAAAGAAATTAGGAAATGTATGATAAGAGCTCATCAAGATTTTAGTTTCATTCCTTGATCTTCTAATGCGATGGGTCATACGTTAGCTAAAGGTTATCTCAAATAATGAGGGGATGTGCGGCATGGAAATTTTCCTTGGCTTGGGCATGTTAATAACAATGATGCCCATTTCTTTACCCATTAAGTAAATGACAACTTTGAAAATTTTTATTTTATTTGAACAAATTTTTAGCTAAACTCTTTTTTAAGATAATAAGAGATGACATGTGAGTGATGGTATATTTGTAAACTAGCTTCAAACAATGGATCCCTGACTGTAGCCATTAGACAGAGCACAAATTTAGATCTATTTGGTTTCCAATAAGACACATAGTTACCCTCCGTTTTTAATACCTGCAAATCAGAAAATTGCTGGCTATATTTGCAATTAATTTACATTTTACTATATTTCCCAAGCTGCATAATTTTATATACATCTCTAGCCTTTTGAACTTAATGATCCGAAAAGTTTTTTAAACACCAAACACAATAGAAGCAATATAGCAAAAAGAAGATGCGACCATCTAGTATATCGAAACGCACTAATTTTGATGTATTTAATATGGTACACTGAATTATTAGTCCTTTATTTAGTGTGGAACAGGAGAAATACCAAACAGCCCAATGTCTTTTGAGAAGACCAATCTGGATCACAGCTTGGAATGTCGAACTCTAGCCCAAGGCCTGCAGTATGTCAATTATTAACTCAGGATTTATACAAACTTAGATCTCTATTCCCTAACAAATATAATGCCATCAAAGTAGTAAAAGGAAGTAAAATTATGAAGCATTTAGTAAATAATATCACTAAAGCATTGCAACCAGACTTCATAAGGAACAAAATTCAAAATGTTCAAAAAGTTCCCATGGGTTCGAGGCACATGAACAAGCTACAAAAGAAATTCAATTCCATGTGTTAACTATTGCTTAAACTTACGAATCAGTTCTAATAACGTCTCGTCGTATTGAAAGCAACGTCATGAGCTAAACTAGTATATTTCTATAATGTTTCTAACATGGGCATATCCAACTGAAATCCGCAAAACATTTGGCCAAATCTCCAAAAAGGAAAAAAACTTGTTCATTTAGAATATTCACTGACTTGTAAGCTTATGTAGATTCATGTCTCAAAGTCTGATACAGAATCAAAGCCACTATGTAAGCAGTTTTTTCGTGGGGAAAAAAAAAACGGTTCCAATCCAAAAGAAAAAGGACCTCAAAAAACAGTCCAGTTCATCACATTCTAAGACACGTTAAAAAAATTCGACCTCAAGCATAGTAATCTACTCGGTAGATTCTACAGAAGACTAGCCCAGTCATACTTATAAAGAAGAAGAAAAGTAAACACCTCCTATAAGTCACCTACAGAGGGTACATTAGCAATGCTATGAAGCTCGATGACTATTGTTTGAAGTCAAACATGTAGAGATGAAATTCGAACTTCTTGACTTTTTGGTCGAGGATATATACCTTCGCCAGTTGAGCTATGCTTAGATACCTTCATGGTCATTGACAGTGATTTTCATTTGATTTGTTTAGAGAAATCATATTCAATAAAACAGCAGGAACTAGCTATCATAATAACAGTATAGATTCTCTATAAACGAAATAATTCCTTCCAAGTTTAAAGGAGCTTACATGAGTTCAACCACAAGGGCAGATGCTCCTCCACCACCATTGCAGACAGCACCAACCCCATACTTGCCATTCCTCTGTCTTAGTACCTGTATCAAAGATGCTTCTTCAATAAGAATGCAACCGTAAGATAAGGTAGAGAACAGCATTGGATATTGGTGAAATATACTCCGGCCCTATCAGCAGTCGTCCTAGTCTCTCAATGATCATAGTTATTTAAGGAAGCATAACAAGAAAAGGAGACGTCAAGAGATTTATCTCTAATGATGTAGCCAACTCTCCACTACTGCCCAATCTGCAGGGAGTAACAGAAATTACCCCTAACAATGTGACCAAAATCCGAGCTCCACTACAGCCCAATGGGTGTCCCAAAGATACAGCTCCCCCATGAGCATTAACTCTATCCTGCATCCAACCACATGCACAAAATAAGATATTACATACGAATTTAATTTCCTTTCCATGTATCTACTATCTATATAAAACAAGACAAAAGCTCATAACTGAAAACCTAAGTAACATTCATAATATTGATCCCCCATGAGCAACAAGCTAAGCAAAGAGCTTCGTTTTCTTCTGGTTTTCCCTTTTCCCAACTTAGCAAGGGGGTCCCATCAACATGGGAGGAAACTAAGCATTTCAGAAAAGAATTACAAAAGAAAACTCTATACTCAAGATTCCACAACCAAGTAACAATCCCTCAAACCCAGGAGGAAGCGGAAATTTGAAATAGTGGGCAGAAGAAGGAAAAACCAGAAACAAGGAAAAAACAAAAGAAAGAAGACGATCTTTTGCGAAATTGAATAAAATTTGCACCACCCTACTACTATCATGAACTTCTCAGATCGAAAAATATATATTTAGAATAGATGTTGGAAAGAGAACTTTCCAATTCAATTTTCTTTTTGAAACAAAGGTTCACATAAGAGAGATATGTGGATACACAAGACTAATAGAACCTCCTGCAACCATTAAACTAGTAAAAAAAAATATATTATTCGAATTGAGCTCCCCAGTAACCAACCCTTCGAGGAAAAAGACCTGGCCACCATCTACGTACAAATTTGATACAACCTGCCCCTTCTCATCATACCTCATGAAAATTTCTCACTAGAAGCCCCTTCTTTCTTCCTGGCACAAAAATAAGGAGTTCCTGAAGTGGACATAAAAATGCAAGGGAACACTAGCAAAGACTGACTACAGAGTGATCCCTTCTACCATGGTACAAAAGACATGTCCAGTCCAACAAACCACTTTATGACAACCAGATTCCTAAGCAAACTATTGAAAAAGAGGAGAGAAAAGAACACAATGATTTACATGGAAAACCCTAGTTCAGGGAGAAAAATCCACGATACAACTTTTCCCCCTTCTATTAATTTTGATATGAACAAAAGTGTTACAAATGGGGGAAATAAGTAGAGACTAAAAAAATCATACAAGGAAAAAATCATGGGAGATATACAAGGAAAGAATAAAATCACAAAATCTCCTGCATAATCTTTTTTATTTTCAACATTCCCCCTCAAGATGGGGCATAAATATCAATAAGACCCATCTTGCTTACACCATCATCAAATCTCTCTTTAAGTAACCCTTTGGTGAGAACATTAGCAACTTGTTGGCTAGATGGAATATACGGAATGCAAATGCTCCCATTTGCCAGTTTCTCCTTTATGAAGTGTCTGTCAATCTCCATATGTTTGGTTCTATCATGCTGAACTGGATTGTTTGCAATGCTAATAGCAGCTTTGTTATCACAGTAGAGTTTCATTGGCAGTTCACTGCTTTGGTGAAGATTAAATAGAACTTTCTTCAACCAGATTTCTTCACACATACCATGACTCATAGCTCTGTATTCTGCTTCAGCACTGCTCTAAGCAACCACACTTTATTTTTACTCCTCCAAGTTACAAGGTTTCCCCATACAAAGGTACAGTACCCAGAGGTTGATTTTCTGTTAATCACTGATCCTGCCCAGTCAAAGTCTGTATATGCTTCAATGCATCTTCTGTCGGATTTTTTAAACATCAATCCTTTTCCTAATGTGCTTTTCAGATATCTCAGAATCCTAAAATAGGTTCCCAAAAAACTGCTTTTCCCCCACCGGCGAGTGAAATAGAACGTACTGGCTGAAAAGAGTCAACATTATGCCTTGAAGAGGACTCGAACCTCCACTCGACCCGGACGTTTTCGGGATGACCCTAATAACCAACAAATGGCAACCTGATCGCATTTTAATACTTCCACCAAGCATGTTTACAGCTTCCATGTGTTCTTCATAGGGAGCCTGCATAAACTGACTCACAACACTGACAGCATAGGAAATGTCAGGTCTAGTGTGTGCTAGGTAAATAAGTCTCCCAACTAGACGTTGATACCTTTCCTTGTTGATGGGAACTTTGTGAACAGATTCTCCTAATCTGGCATTAGACTCAATAGGAGTGTCAGCAGGTCTGCATTCAGTCATACCTGTTTCTTTCAATAGATCAATAGTATATTTCCGTTGAGAAATAGAGATTCCTTCTCTTGATCTCACCACTTCTATACAAAAGAAATACTTTAGATTTCCTAAGTCTTTGATTTCAATTTCGTCTGCCATTTTTTGTTTCAGCTTGTTGATTTCAGCAGTATCATTTCCAGATAAGATAATGTCATCAACATACACGATTAAAACTACAACCTTTCCTGAGACAGACCTTTTGTAAACAAGGTGTGGTCAAAGTGTCCCTGAGTAAAGCCTTGAGACTTGACGAAGGTGGTAAATCTTTCAAACCACGCTCTTGGTGACTGTTTTAACCCATATAGGGCCTTTCTAAGCTTGCACACATTTTGGTTAAATTGAGCCTCAAAGCCAGGAGGAGGGCTCATATATACCTCTTCTTCTAAATCACAATTTAAAAAGGCGTTTTTTACATCAAGCTGATAAAGGGGCCAATCCTTGTTGACAGCAACCGACAGAAGAACCCTGATTGTATTTAATTTCGCAATAGGGGAGAAAGTTTCTGAGTAGTCTACCCCAATCCTTCTGCTACAAGCTTGGCTTTATACTTATCAAGAGTTCCGTCAGACTTGTACTTCATTGTGAACACCCACTTACACCCAACTGGTTTATGCCCTTTTGGAAGAACAACCTATTCCCATGTATTATTTTTCTCAAGAGCTTTCATTTCTTCCATAACAGCAGCCTTCCACTCAGGAATTTCCATCATCACATATATGTTCTTTGGTATAGTTACGGTGTCAAGGCTAGCAGTAAATGCTCTGAAATTGGAAGACAGATTGTTCTAAGAAAGGAACTATACATGGGATACCTGGTGCATGACCTTGTGCCTTTTCTTAGAGCAATTGGCATGTCAAGGGTGGCATCATACTCTCCTGATTCTTTGAGTTCTTCTATTGTGAGATTATGAGGTATGTTCTCTTTTTCATATTTTGGAACTGTAGTTGACACTACATCCCTCTCAGCAACCTGGTTATTTCCTGCCATATCATCTCTATGTTCAACAATATCACTTTCAACACAGACATTGTCAGTACAAACAGTATTATCAGGATCAGTAGTATCTTGAGCCTGTATTGGTTCAGAAGATTGGACCGAAGCCGGCATGGCAGTCGGGGTCACTATTTCTTTTCCAAGATTCTTCCTGTAGTACGTTATCCACGAGACCTGTCTAATGGGTAGGACCGTGTCGTGGGTTGTTAGGATGGGCTCAAGAAGAGGATTAAGATAGTCTCTTCGTTACTGCTCTCCCCCTAAAGAGGACTAACAGGTAAGAAAGGTTTATCTTCCAAGAATGTGATATCCATAGAAATGAAGTATTTCTGGGAAGTAGGATGAAAGCATTTATAACCACGCTGGTGGAGAGGGTACCCAACAAACACACATTTCTGAGCACGAGGGGTAAACTTGGTTTGGTTGGGACTGAAGCTATGGACAAATGCAGTGCACCCAAATACTCGGAGAGGGACGTCAGGTATAAGGCAAGTGGTAGGATAAGAAAGTTTGAGGCAGTCAAGAGGAGTTTGGAAGCTAAGAATGCGGGAAGGCATCCGATTTATGAGATGAGCTGCAATCAAGACTGCATCCCCCCACAAGTAAGACGGTAGAGAGGTCGCCAACATGAGAGATCGAGCAACTTCAAGGAGATGATGATTTTTCCTTTCAACCACTCCATTTTGTTGGGGTGTATAAGCACACAAACTCTGGTGAACAATGCCTTTAGAGGATAAGAACTTATGAAGGGTATTGGTGAGGAATTCATGACCATTGTCACTTCGAAGGATGACAATTTTGGTATTAAACTGAGTTTCAATGGTGGTGTAAAATTGTTGGAAGATGGATGAGACTTCAGATTTATCTGTAAGAAGGTAAACCACCAAGTAAGGCAAGTGCGGTCATCAATGAAGGTAATGAACCAACGTTTACCTGAAGAAGTGGTAATTCTTGAGGGGCCCCAAACATCACTATGAATAAGAGTAAAAGGATGAGAGGGTTTGTATGGCTGGGATGGAAAAGAAACTCTATGTTGTTTTGCTCAAATACACACATCACAAGATAATGAGGAAATGTCAACTTTATTAAATAAATGAGGAAATAAATATTTCATATATTGGAAATTAGGACGGCCAAGACAGAAATGCCACAACATACAGTCATTTTCAGAGGTTGAAAAGTAGGAAGATAGCAGACTAGTCCTATAGGAAGAATCATCATTAAGGAAATAGAGTCCCCTATTGTGCTGGGCAGTGCCAATCGTCTTCCCCGAGCTCAAGTCCTGAAAAAGAACATCATCTAGTGAGAAAGCTACACGACAATTCAGTTCTCTGGTTATTTTACTCACAGATAGTAGATTATAGGAGATCTTAGGAACATGCAGTACATTCTGTAATATTAAACCATCATAAGGAGAAACATGATCCTTGCCGGCCACTGGGGCAAGTGTCCCGTCAGCAATCCGGATTTTCTCATTACCGGCACACGGACGATAAGATACGAAGTTTTCAGAAGTTCCAGATAAATGGTCTATAGCTCCTGAGTCAAGAATCCAGGGTTTCTTACCTGTAATACTGAGGAGACTCAGAGATTGAGAAGTACCTGATTGTGCAATTGCCCCAAGGGAGGAAGTACTGGTATCACTGGGGTGGTTCTCTTGATGTTGAGGTTGACTAGTAGTCTCACCTACCAGAGCCTGGTTGGGCTTGTTATTTGGAGGTCGTCGTTTGCCATTCGGGGACCGACCGTGTAACTTCCAACACTGATCCTTCGTGTGCCACAGTTTTTTACAATGTTCACATACTGGAGGTGGTTTCCCATTCTGCTTGTCTCTAGTAGTTCCAAATGATTTCGCACTAAAGGCAACAGAATCAGCTATGGAGGTGGCAGTAATATTCATGGCGCTCGATTTATCTTCCTTCAGACAAACCTCTAAACATACTTCCATCAGGGTCGGTATTGGTCTTTGTCCTAGTATTCGACTCCGTACAACATCAAACTTGGAATTGAGACCTGCTAAGAAATCATATATACGGTCAACCTCTTCAAGTTTATAATATTGGACTCCTCCACAAGGACAATCTCAGATAAGTTCACGACATAAGTCCATCTCTTACCAGATAAGAGATAGTTTATTAAAGTATGACGTGACATCCATGGATCCCTATTTACATTAATGGATTTGTCTTCGCAGAGTGTAGGTCGTGGTGCATTCTGCCTCTTGGAGTACAGTTTCTGAACTGCGTCCCAAATATCTCGAGCAGTAGCTGCATATAACAAAGGTTTTCCAATTTGAGGTTCCATGCTGTGAATTAACAAAGACCGAAGTAATGAATCTTCTCCCTTCCAAAAGCGCTCCTGAAGATCTCGGGGTCTAGGTTTAGGTATTTCACCAGTCAGGTATCTGAACTTGTGGCGCCTTCAAGCACCATTTTAAGAGATCAGGAGAAACAGTTCTAGCCATTGAATTTTTCACCAACAATTAACCCTGTGGAGTTCCCCATTTGTCCAGACATATAAGGTACAGTTGTTAAGGTAGGGTAGATAGTTACCAGATTCTCTGGATACATCGTAACCCTGATTGAATACCTGAATTTTCTGCATTTTGATCTAGGATGGTTGAAGCACCAAGGGCTACCCCATAAGCTGCAATTTGTTGTTGGAAACTTGCTTGAAGGTTAGCAAGGTACTGTTGAACCATAGCCGAGGAAGGGACAGCCGATCAGTGTTGCTCATAGTAGTTTCCAACCCCTTGGTGAGGAATTCCAGCGGTGGCAGCAGCTGTAGGAGGAAAATATTCCCGAAGAGCCACTGCAGGTTGAGCGAGAGTCGGAGCGAGATTCACTCTTGCTGGATTTGTAGCGAGACTCGGAGCGAGATTCACTCTCGCTGATTGAGAAGTTCCTTCGACTGCAGTTTGAGCGAGAGTTGGAGCGAGATTCGGAGCGAGAGTTGGAGCGAGACTTACTTTCACTGAATTTGTAGCGAGACTCGGAGCGAGACTTGCGAGATTAGTAGCGAGACTCAGAGCAAGACTACGATTCGTAGCGACACTCGGAGCGAGACTTGAATCGAGACTCATTCTAGCAGAATCCAACGCAGCTTGCTGGTCGATCCAAGTAGCAGCTTCACCATTCCCCGTCGGCAATGATCGAATCTGAGAGGAAGTGGCGCTAGGGTTTCGCGAAGGTGGTGACAGACTCCGAAATAGGGCGGCAGCAGCTTCTGGGTTGAGCACTCGAAGGTAGCAGTCGACGGCGGCTTGGACGGCTGACTCGAAGGTAGCGACGGCAGCTCCGTAGGCGACAGTGGCAGCGGCAGCGGCAGATCTTGCCTAGAGGTATTTTCGTCAACAACGGCTAGGGTTTCTAGGGTTTCCTGCTCTGATACCATATTGAAAAAGATAGAGAGAAAAGAACACAATGATTTACATGGAAAACCTTAGTTCAGGGAGAAAACCACGATACAACTTCACTCACTTTTATTAATTTTGATATGAACAAAAGTGTTACAAAGGGGGGAAATAAGTAGAGACTAAAAAAATCATACAAGGAAAAAATCATGGGAGATATACAAGGAAAGAATAAAATCACAAAATCTCCCACATAATCTTTTTTATTTTCAACACTAACCATTACCAGACAACAGCATACAATTAGTTAAACTCTGAAGAATACCAAATGCGTGATTTATTTAATAAATGACAAGAAGACTCACAGGATCAAGACCGAGCAGCTTCTGGTTGGCAAGAGCCACAACCTGAAGAGAAAAGTTTAGCAAGTTAACTACAAAATGGTACATAATGTACAAGAAAATGCAATAGCAGTAAATGAGATGACAAATTCTTACAGAAAAGGCTTCATTAATTTCATAATAATCAATTTCAGAAGCATGTAAACCAGCATTTGAGATAGCTTTTGGAATAGCAAGGGCAGGAGCTGTTGTAAATAATTCAGGTGCCTGGTAGTCATTTTTCTTCTGTAAGCCACCTGATCTAACTCCAAGAAGAGGATAACAACATCAAGAACTTAATTACCTGAGCTGCATCAGCATATCCTTTAATTACAGCAATTACATCTAAACCAAGTTCAAGCGCCTTCTTCCCACTCACCAGCACTAAAGCAGCAGCACCATCACTGTCCAAGATCAAATAATCAGACACAAAGCAGCTGCCTAAAAATGTTCTCTATGGCAGCAACGGAAAAGTTGAAAGTAAATTTTTTAGGCACTTCACAAATCAGTAGCCGGAGAAAGTAATCCCACTGATACTACCAAGTCTTTCCAAAACTTACGAATTTAAGCAAGCTTCTCATGTGCTTTTAAAATAAAATTAACATAATACCAAATAACATTGATGGCTATCCATTTCTGCATTCACTTCAGCTTAAGAATCACCTCAGGACCATAAGTGATCTCTTCAAGACATCACATATAAAGTTAACTAACAGCAAATATACAAATACAATTACAAAAAAGAGAACCTTATGATAGAAGCATTGCCAGCAGTAACAGTACCGCCATCCTTTTTAAAATTTGGCCTGAGCGTTCGTAGTTTTACAGCATCAAACTAGCAAGTCACAAGAAAATTGGTTGAATGAAGGTAGCATGTAGCTTCAGAAAGGTCCATATTCAGAAAATGGAAATCCTCAATATTTCAGAAAAATAGGAACCTTTCAGAAAAAAAAATATATATATATTTCCAAAAGTAGAGAGATGACCCTAACTCATCCTCAATCAACTTTCTCCAAATCCTTCGACACAAAATGAATAGCCCCATTCCATTTATACACCTCATTTTAATCTTCTTTCCGTCCAATCCTGCCTCTCACATCAAACTATAAGGCTATAACAAAGCAACAGAATCTCCTTTTACCCCCACGAAACAGAAATCTTTCATTAAGATCAAAACATAAAGAAGATTAATGAAAAACACCTGCAATCTAGACCCCGAACCCCCCCCCCCCCAAAAAAAAAAAAAAAAAACAAAAAAAAAAAATAAAAAAAAAACACCAGCAAACAAAACCCCAACCCCCCCCCCCCCAGATAAATAAAACAAAAACGAAGAAGAAGAAGAAGAAGAAAAATCAAGATTTCTTTACGCATGTCAATCTTGTTGTTCTAAAATAGCAGCCAAAGGAGAACACTTAAGGCATTGAGACTTGAAAGTCTAGAGCTTTATCCTTGACAAAAGAAATTCCACTCTTCAGCAGCAAAATCAAAGTGAATAAACAGACGATCCATATGAGGTTCTTTCTTTTGCTCTTTACCATGTGCTAAGACTCTTTATAGCTATTAGATAAACATGGAGTTCCATCTCAAAACCAGCTGGATGTTTATTAATTGCTTGAATAAAATGAATACTGCAGTGCTTTTTACTATTATTAGCAAAGCCTTACCTGTCTCAAGCTTTCGTCCTTGTCAAAAATTGAAGATGGCTTCCCTCTTCCGGAAGGAACCTTGACCTAAAAAATTCGAACCATTAGTCGGGTTTGATTTATAATAGAATAGACTTCAGAATGCATTCTTAGAATGGAATAGAAACCTTACCGGAGCTATTTCCCAGGATAATAGACCATTATTTTGTGCAGCAAGTCCTCGCTCAAAGCTCTTAATAGCATATGCATCCTATTGAGGGGAAGTAAGAAACATAAAAGAGAGTACCTTAAAGAAGGTTATCAAATTGATAAAAGCACTGCTGAAACCAAAAGTTTAAGCTGTAAAGCTCATAGTTTGAAATTAGTATGAGGCCAAACAAGTGATTATTGATATAAATTGGAGAGGAAATGAAATCTACAAGAGTTTGAAATAAGACCTACTTTAATGCCATGTCAAATTACCACTAAACAAAAAGGCTTAGCCTTATGGGTTATGTTTTTTATAAACTTGAACTTTTATTTATACTTTAACACTGTTATATAGATAGATCATTTCTAAAAAAACCATATCCATAAGAAGAAACATTTCTCAGAAAATCTGAATATTTCAAGCTAAATGTTTTTAATGGCTTGTCCAATAACAAAAAAGTTTCGTTTGATGGCTTTAAAAAGTTTGAGGCTCATGAATTGAATTTTGAACACAATTAATTAATATCTTAAAACTTGCATGGGATTAAAACTACCAGCTCAAGTCAAACTAGCAAGACTTATTAATAGTATTAAGTGAGACTCCCCATCTGGTAAACTCTACCTGCTCTTCTCTTGTAATGGAATACTGGCTGGCACATATCTCAGCACAAACACCCATGGCAAAGTCATTGTAAGCATCCCAAAGACCATCTTTAAGCATTCCATCTACAACAGTATCATTTCCAAATCGAGACCCTTTTCTGTTCATAACTTTCAGTCAGGATTAAAAGTAGTTATTACTCTTTGAAACCAAGAGCGAGAAAGTCTATTGTTCTTCTCAATGAAGGCTTAGTTCTAAACAAGGTTCTTGGCCCCACTGAACGTGGAAAATCAAGCTATTATTTTTAGGTTAAATTACAAGTTTATTGCATGAACTTTCAGTTTTGTGTCTATTTATCCCAGATAAAGTGTCTAATAGGCCTTTGAAATTTCAATTTTATATTGAATAGGTTCTTGATCTTTAAAATGTGTCAGAATTCTTAAAATGTGTCCAATCGGTCTCTTAATTTTCAATATTGTGTCTAATAGATCCTTGACCTATTCATCATTTTCTTTTAAAATCCAGAAACGTACTAAACAAAAAATTGAGAGTTTAAAGTCCCATTAGATATAAAATTCAATTTTATATCTCTTAGATCAATTAATTTAAAAAAAAAACATTTCAATATTTCAACGACCTATTTAACAAAAAAAAAAAAAATGAAATTTTAAGGACCCATCAATCAAAATTGAAAATTTAAGCACTTATTAGACACTTTTAAAGTTAGAGACCAAATAGATACAAATTTGAAATTTGTGAACTACATTTGTAATTGAACCTTATTTTCTAAGGATGAATGAATGTAAAGAAAATATTTAAACAACCATAAAGATATTTTAGCTAAAGGAGAAAACAGCGGGCCATATAGCAAAAAGAAAATAATCAAAGTTTCGAATACATGAATAAGAAAACACTGAGTTTGAATTCTCCAATTAAAAGTTTTGTTTTCTTGTAAAAAAAAGAGAAAACACTGAGTTTGACAACTCACCCTGTTCCAGCTGTGGCAAGAGATATTTGCATTGGTACATGACGATATATAGTCAATCAGATAATCAAATTTCTTTTTACATTGAAGAAATCATATTTTCTTAAACTATATCCTTGGATTAAAGTTCATGAAGGCAGCAACAAAAAAAAAAAAAAGGAATGTCAGCAACCATGGGAACTTCATGATGCTTTTCTAATTCAATCTATCTAGTGATTAAAATAAAATAGTCTAATTTAAAAAGGGGAGAGGAAAAAAGGCCAACCTTACTTCTTGGAGATATTTGGGCGCATTAGACATACTTTCCATACCACCAGAAACAACAACATCATGAATTCCTAACTGGATCGTGTGCGCTGCAATCATTGTAGCTGTGCCAACAAAAAAAGAAAAAGAAAAAGGAGTTTTACATTTTCAGGATCCAGTACTCTTATTCCATAACAATCACAATTTCGAAGGATGAAGAAACACCTTTCATGCCGGATGCACAGACTTTATTAATAGTGGTGCAAATAACAGAATTTGGTATACCAGCACCCAAAGCAGCCTGCCTAGCAGGAGCTTGCCCTAAATTTGCACTGAGAACATTTCCGAAGAATACCTCTTGCACAAGAGACGGATCAACATTTGCCCTCTTAAGGGCACCTATAAACATCGTTGCACTTCAATTCATATCTTAAAATAGGGTAATCCATTCCGGAGAAAACATTGAAGTTCAATTAATAAGATAAAACTTACATTCAATCGCTATAGAACCGAGTTGGGTTGCCGAGAAAGATGAAAGTGAACCAAGAAAGCCACCCATAGGCGTACGAGCAACACCCACAATACAAACATCTGTGCTAACAAAAATAAACATTACAGCTTACTGTCAAGTGTAAAAAGAGAAGAATATAGAAGCGATCCCAGTGCATGATTTCATCGGAGAGACAATTAAATCAAAACAATAACTGTTTAAATAGAGGTGAAATAGAGAACCTCGGGGGTTGATAGAATCGGAGGAAAGAGGAGCCATGGGAGAGGGAGGAAGAGAAATCAGAAAGAAAAGCTGTAGAAAGCAAAAAGAGTGAAATTAGGTACAGAGAGAGCAGAGTTGTAGTTGCATTAAAACCGGGGAATTGGAGAAGAAAATGATCACAGGTGAAAATGATCGTATGTCGAAGTTGGAACTCGGAAGGCGTCGTTATCCATGGAGATGCGTGCCCATTAAAATTATTAAGATTTGAATTATGGGCAATGGATCCAAATTTTTCTTTACGGATACCCTCAACCTACAAACTTTATCATTTATGATATTTTTGTCATGTAAAATTTCAAATGTACCCCTAAGTTTAAAACTTTTCTCTAACCAAAAAAACTCACGGACTTCAACGACTTCTTCAGGGATGGATTGTACTGAATGCAACACACTTCTTATTCTACCAAAGCATTCCAACAACATTGAATATGACTTAAATATTGATAATGGAAGGTTACTCTCACTTATTCATTTTTAGTCGAACTCTCGAACTTCTCCTATTGTTCTCTAAGAGTTTCAATCCAGCATTCTTAGTGTCCATCGCTTTCATCTTCATTTAATTCATTTTGTCTTTTGGCAGATCAACATTGTTCGTCAGAACCAGAAACACAGAGAATATAAGTGTTTTTCTTCCTAAATCGTTTAGTTTTATATAAACGATCGATTATATACAAGTAAACTATCGATTACATTCATATAAGTGATCGCTTGTAACTTGTTGGGCAATTGTTTTGTAGCTAGTTGCCCAATCACTTACAATGGTTGAGCGATCGCTTACATTTTACTAGGTGATCACATATGACTTGGTAGGTAATCACTTACAACTAACTGACGCGATCGCTTATGACTTGCTGGGTGATCGTTTACTTTAATAGCAATTCGAATCTAATCCTCTGACTATCCCACAAGTGATACTTCTCACAGGCTCAAGAACTAGGTTCCTGTAACCTCTTGACCATCCCGTGAGGTTTTATCCCCAACACAAGCTTAGAAACTAGATTCTCAGATCATTTGACTATCCTGTGCGGACTTAGCTTCCTATATCCATCATTAACATACTCATACCCATAGTATATATGTCAACTTATAAGAAAAATAATAATATTACTTAATAAAGGAATAACAAATAAACCACTCACAAATCAAATATATTGTTTATACTGAAAACACTTGAAAATATCCACTCACTGTAAGTAGATTTTTGTCTCTCTAAAGCTCCCTTCCTTTGCTCTAGATCCTTCTTTTTCCAAGGTCTAACTTGATTTGAACTCCTTGGCTCACTCACAACTAGACTTCTGAAACTAAGAAAACAACAACGAATTGCATTTTGAAGTCTCAGATCTGGACGCCTGGAAATACCTCTTGGATGCAAGGTCTATACTCTTTAACACAAAGTTGTGCTGATGAACACTGGACGTATTTCTTTTGGTTGGATGCTTGACAAAGTCTTTGCTTGTTTTTGGACGTTTCCTAGGTAGTTTGGATGCCTGCTCCTTCAATCCACCTGAGAATCCTTTCCTTCCTCTCTCAAATTTTAAGGAGTGAATACTTTCTTCTGATTTTGGTGTGATACAAACTTTTGAGGGTTCGATGACAAGTCTTGTCATCCATCCTTGCTCCCTAGCTTGACACTTAGCCAAAATGTGGACTTCAACATGTTATTCTAGCCTGCATGAGGACGCCTCCTCCTTTTGAGATGTTCAACCCTAAACATGCCATCTCTTACTTTATTCCACCTTTGCTATGAGTCCAACTTTACTCCTTCTATGCATCCAACTTATGCTCTCCTAAGGTATGCGCCCTTTGCTCCCTTTTACTCAATATGAATTATTTCACAATTAGTCATTTTTCCTTCAAAGTAGCTTGGTATGAGTCCAACCTCATAACATTTTGTACTTAGATAAATTTTCCCTCTTTAAGAGGTATTCGTCTAAATTGTTCCTCTTTATTCCAAGTGTTTGCTAAAAATCCCCAAAATTAGCTAATGAGTCCTAGGTCAGTCACACACATGACACTCTTACCGCCGGCATGACCCTTTATGTGTGGCAACTCATGCACAGGCATACTGCTATGCACGCACCAACATTCCACCTAGCCGACAGCTCACTCACAACCTTTGTCACACACATCGCTCTCTGCATGCCACTAACCTCTTAGACGCAGGCGCGCGCGGGCTGCTGCCTTTAGGGAGTCTAGCACACATCGCTTCTTCAGCTTCCTTTGAATGCCCGCGTCCGTCACACTCACTCACTCTTCTGGCCACCCATCTGCATAGACGCACGTTGTTGGGCATCCGCTCACTTAGTATTAACAACATCCTTCCGCTGCCTGCCTACACACCACATGTTTCGTCGACCCCCTTTGGCCCTACACAGCTGTATGCACGCTTGCATGCCTAGCTCACTTGTACACCTAATACACCTGCACGCCTAGCTCATCCGCGCGCCTGCTGGCATGCCTGCCTGCACAGCCACACACCTACTAAGCGTCTTACGCATACTTGGCCACACTCACCCGTTTGCATGTCTACTGGGCATCAAAGCTACCCAACGAACCTTTAATCCATTTTTCTACTTGTAGGCCACCGACAGCCCTTAGGAACGCCTTTTTCAACAAACTCCTCACGAACACAACAATATCTTCAAGAAACGCCTAGACCTCATACTTAGGCTCTTTTCCTTACTTGGTTTCTTCCTAAATTTTCCACTAATCCACCTTACTTATCACTTCTTTTACTCCTCGGTTCAATGCTAAGTTTATGGCTACTCTTAAGCCCTACTATGTGTTTAGTCTTTTCTTTCTCCTCTGAGGCATGTGTTTCAAACTTGGTTTTAAGTTAATTAGGCTAATTTCTTACTTTAACACCTAGCAAATTCCCTTCCTTTCAAACCCTATGCATTTCTAACATTGTCCAAATGATACTCAGAACATCTTACAACATACTTGACTCCTTGTAGTCTAACACTTGTAGAAACTGTCTTTCATGGTTTTCTCCCAACACTTCTATACGCATTCTCTCTTCAAACTCAACTTATACAAATACTCTTCCTCCTACCTCTCTTGTCAATGCCTAGCCCTCCTTACGTGAATTAAAATTTTTCTAACTCTACAGGCTTAGACTAAAATTTTTACCTCTAGAGTCCACTAATTTCTTCTTTTCTTAGTATACAAGTTTTAAGTCAAGTTTCCAAGTATCACAGATGCTACTTCACATCTTTGTACGATTTGGTGGGAAATGAGACCAGTCCGGATGCAATTATGTTGGAGGTCATATGAAAGGTCTGAAGATCAGAAGTGGTATAACTTGTAGTGAATTGGTGAGTATATGCACCAACGATTGAACATCGGTCCTTATATGTTTGATATACACATAAAATGTCGTTACAATCTATTGGTCCTAGTTCCCTTAATTGGCATAGTGGATGATGAAGACTTTAGCTTTTTTTAGAAGGGAGTGATGCATCCTGGATGCCATTGTGTGTATAAGTTACACCTCATGAAGGGCATGAAGTAAACACATATAATATGTACCAACAATGCAATTCAACAGTTCAAACCTTTCCAAACATTTCAACACATAATATTCTCACCATGTCTTCACTAGATGAGAATATTGAGCCATGTAACCTGAGGAATGACAAAAATGAAGATTGGATTGGTCAACGTTCAATCTAGATGTAGTCTACAATTTAATATTGACCATATATACGGACACTGTTTACCACAAACAATTCCAACACCTTCCATTCATGTTCCAACCCTACTTATGGCGATGCCTTCAGTTCAAATGTACCCCACTATTCCAACCCAACCATTTCTAGATATACCCACACCATTAGAGGGCCCATTAACCTCATTAAAATACCTCATGATTGTCTGAATGATGAAGATATAAAAAAATGCCCAATGTTCTTTTCAAAATATGATTTACTAGTTAAATTGTCGATACTTGCAATAAGAAAAAAAACTTTGGTTACCGTGTAAATGAAGGGAACTAAATCCCAGCGGAAGCGTGTGATCACGTTCTTTGATTTCTTGAAAGAATTAAAAATACAAAAAGTTAAGAAAAGGTTAGGCAACATACTTTTGCCTATCTATAATTCTCGAGATCTTATTTGCTATGACTCTAGTAAGGATTCAGTTTATGGGAATCACTTCTTGAAAAAATGGGAAGAAGAATTTTCTTAGAACTTTTCTAAGAAGATTGAGAGAATTTCTCGAAGAAAAGTTTTAGAGTAATCATAGAGATTATTCTTGTAGAAAATGTATATTCTATGAGGATTCCCAAGGGTTCTATTTATAGATTATTCCTAATCCTATTAGGATAATCCATCGGCAGAGATTTTAAATCAAATATTTAATAATATCGAATATTAATAAATATCTACCCAAAAAATATCTTATATGGTTTAAAATATTTAGATCTTATTTAAATATTTATTTTCTATAGAATCTTTAATTTAGATCTCATCCAAATTAAATAGTTAATTATTTGAATCCAATTCAAATTGCACTACAAGAAAATTAGCCTTTAGCGACGAATTATTTTTGTCGTTAAAAATTACTTTTCGTCACTAAACAGCTTTAGCGACTAAAATATTTCATTGCAAGGTTTCGTCGCTAAAGCCACGTCGATGAAACGATTGTGCGATGTTGCAATCGAAAACATCGCAGGGTGCAACAAAAAGTTTAAAACGTCGAAAACTACAACGTTTAACAGAACGTTGCAAGCTGCAACGTTCAACAAAAACGTCGCAATTTGCTATTTGTGACGATTACTACGAAGTCGCAATTTGCAACATTTCTACACGACATTGCATGGTAGCATTATGAGAGTTATTGCGATGTTTTAAGTTTCATCGCAGATTTTAATAATATTTTAAAAAAATATTACTCATTTTTTAAAAATATTATCCTGATATCAAATAATGTAGTATAACTCATATTTAAATCATGAAATTGTACACAAATGTTATATACTATCTATAAATATGTTTAATCTTTAATTAATATCCATTACAAAATATATATATACCTTTTCTTCGATCTACAAAATATCCAACAAGTTTATAAAGTCCAAAATAAATCAAATGTATTCTTCGATCTAGAAAAGTTTGCCACTAACAAATTCCAATTTAGTCCTGCACAAAAATATACACATATCAAATTCAAACATAAGTCATATATTCTCAACGATATCAGAAGTTAGAGTATAACATATTCATCATAAAGCTCAATATTCACATCATTTCAAACATAATTATCACATTACTCATCAAGTCACAACAAACATAAATTCTCATTCACTCCCCCCCCTCCCCCATCTCAAATATGAAGTACTCAATAGCTAGCTACAACATAATAACAAAACATAAACATCTTGCACATATATAAAATCACATATATTTTGTAATCATTCTTCTCTTCTCCCCTACTCTCCACATTCACAACAACAAATATAAACACTAACAGTTCAATCTTTTTTCCTTATTCCACCTCATATCACTAGCAGTATGTTTTGAATGAAATAATCTTTGTAATCTTGGTTTCAAGGGAAAATGTCTTAAAATCTTATGTGTAACTTTTTTCCTTTTCTTGTTACTTATTTTGTAGTGAGGTTCATTGCATTGAGGACAAATTTCTGTATTCTCATTTTCTTTCCAAAATAGCATACAATCATTCTTACAAACATGTATGCATGTATAACCCAAACCCAAATCATGCAAGGTCTTTTTTGTTTCATAATAAGATTTTGGCATTTTGGTACCCTCAGGTAAAGCTTCTTACAGTAGTTCTAATAACATATCAAATGACTTATTGCTCCAATGATTATGTACTTTGATATGCATTAATTTCACCAAAAAAAAGTAGAGTAGAAATCTTAGGTGTCAAAAAGGACAAATCTGGGTTTTCACCATGATATATCCACCTATTGTAGGTGACAACCATTCCGTATGTGTATGAATCACATTCAACATCACGAGGCTGTTTCATTATGATATTTTGGGTCCTGCTCCTACTATTATAGTAAATGATTATCGATATTTTGTCTTATTCATTGATGACTACTCACGTTTTACATGGATATATTTTCTTAAAAATCATTCTTCCTAATCTCAAATTTACATTGATTTTGCCTATATGATTCACACCCATTTTGCTCGAACCATCAAAATTCTTCGTACAAATAATGCAATGGAGTATAAGTGATAAGAATCATGGTGTTCCACACGTTCTGGTTGGACCAATTACAAGATCCAAGGCAGCAAAGCTTCAACAATCATTCATTCTTCACGTACAAGACTGGATAGGGTCGGTTCATCCTCATTTTCATATGTTGCATGCTAATCCAAGAGACAAAGGACCATATGGAGTATTGTAGGTCAATGTTTGCTCAATTGAAGTTGCCTATGGAGTAGAAATTTAATTCCCCTAAGTCCAAGCATTTTGAAGACTTCTTTTAATAATTAGCATAACATTTTTTTATTGTAATTTTTTTTAGCTTCTTTTAATTTCATGTCTAGTTAATGTTTCTAGAAGAAATGCATTAAATAGGGTAGTTAGAAGATGGTGACTGCCATTAATGGAGTTTACATTAAAGATAGTGGTTGGAAGATGATAGTTGGAAGTTGGAGACTCCTTTAATGTTTTATTTTGACTTTGGTATTTACATTAAATAGTTTAGAATCTTTACAAGGCAATATAAAGCCTTCAATCCTTCAATTTGGAAGCATACTTTTGATTAACGAAATTTGTTATCTCGTATTGAGACTTTTCCTTAAAATTTGCAATTCTTATATAGAATGCATGTGAGCCATTCAATCTGACCTTGATCAAGTTTGATTGTGGAGTGACTCAATTTAGAATAAGATTTTCGAATCTTGCTTCTAGATCTTCGATCTAAGAGGTAATCTAATTCTAACATTTCTCTTGGTTGATCTAAATTCGCATAAGGAGGTGTTAGTTTCTTAGTTTCAAAGGTTCTAGATTCCACAATAGCTTGGATCTTTGGTATGAGGATTAGGATTGTCTTATCAATAAGGACCCCCACTCCTTTCTTTTCTTGCCCAACAAGGCATCCTTGTTCAACGTTCTTGTCCCCACACCTCCCAACAAAATGGTCATGCATAACGAAAACATCGCCATATTCTGGATTTTGTTCGTGCTCAACTTCTCTCTGCATCTTACCCTGAGAAATTTTGCAGTGAAGCTGCCCTCACGTCTATCTACATTATCAATCGCCTTCCTTGCTCAGTTATCAATAACCTATCTCCTTTTGAACGGTTATATGGTACTTCTCCTTCTTACTCCCTCTTAAAGTCTTTGGACGTGTATGTTTTATTCGACTACATCCTCATGAGCATACCAAACTTGAACCTCATGGCCGTCTATGTTGCTTTCTTAGCTATGGTTCTGAACATAAAGGTTTTTGTTGTTGGGACCCTATCTCTAGATGATTACACATCTCTCGTGATGTCACCTTTTGGGAACATCGTAGTTCTCTAGTCTTTCCCCATTTCATACTTCTCTATCTAGCCCTCAACTTTTCTTCACTGATCCTTCCACTGATCTATTTTTCACTAGTGATCCTTTACTTGATCCTTAGTCCCACACACTACCACTCTGAGCTCAATCAATCTATTTCTATTGATGCACTCCCGGATCTATCATCTGCTCCCAACACTGAATCTAAACTAGCACTTGTTCGTCGATCCACCTGTGTAAGAGAAACTCTCCCTCATCTTAAAGACTATCACAGTTTTTCCACTATCATGTCTTTAGTCGAACCTTCATCGTATCAGGAGACTTGTACTAACCCTTTGTGGCAGCAAGCAATGAATGAAGAACTTCAGGCTTTAGAAAAGACTCACACTTGGGATTATGTTGACCTACCCCCTGGCAAGAAACCTATTAGTTGTAAATGGATTTCTAAAATCAAAACCCACTCTGATAGATCTATTGAACAGTATAAAGCCTGACTAGTGGCTAAAGTTTTTCTCAAGAATATGGGATTGATTACTATGAGACATTTGCTCCAGTTGCACAAATGACATCTGTTCGCAGTCTGCTAGCAGTAGCAGCTGCTAACCAATGACCTCTTCTGTAGATGGATGTCAAAAATGCATTTCTCAATGGTACTCTATATGAAACCACCACCTGGCACCTCTCCTCCACCTCAAAAAGTATGTCTTCTCTGTCGTGCACTATACAGACAAAAACAAAGCCCACGAGCATGGTTTGCAACTTTCAATTCCACCATCACTCAACTAAGGTTTACCTCCAATTTTCATGATTCAACATTATTTACTCGCCAGACTACTCATGGTATTGTTCTCCTACTTCTATATGTTGATGACATGATTATTACAGGAGATGATCCTTAAGCCATATCAGATCTACAATATTACTTAGGAAAGCACTTTGAGATGAAAGACTTAGGCCCACTCAACTATTTTCTTAGACTTGGGGTCTCATCTTGCTCTAATGGATACTACTCATCTTAAGCAAAATATGCCTCTAAACTCCTGGCTCGATCTGGTCTCATTAACTCTGCCACATTCGCAACACCATTAGAATTGAATGTCTGTTTGATCTTTTTTATGGTGTTCCTCTTGAAGATCCCACCTTGTATAAGCAGCTTGTTGGCAGTTTGATCTACTTAACTGTGACTTGCCCATATATTGTTATGTTGTTCATGTTGTCAGTCAATTCATGGCAGCTCCTCGCACTATACACTTCACTATTGTG
This sequence comes from Citrullus colocynthis, assembly GCA_031780015.1. NCBI lineage: Eukaryota > Viridiplantae > Streptophyta > Magnoliopsida > Cucurbitales > Cucurbitaceae > Citrullus > Citrullus colocynthis. The sequence continues at coordinate 1,637,364 of QLSR01000100.1, read as the reverse complement.
CTTCGCATTCTACGCTATGATAAAGGCACTCCAAGTCATCGACTTCAGTTCTCTTCACAATCATCCCTGGTACTATTTGGATACTCTAATGCTTATTGGGCTGGCAATTGTACTGATAGACAATTCACCACAGGTTATTGCTTTTTTTAAGGAGATTCTCTTATGGCGTAGCAAGAAACAAACTGTTGTTTCACGTTCCAGCATTGAGTTTGGATATCGTGCCCTTACTGATGCAACTTCAGAATTATTATGGCTTCGTTGGCTCCTTGCAGTTATGAGGCCTGTCAACAATCTGCCATTATTCTTCATTGTGACAATCACAGTGCTATTAAGATTGCTCATAATGATATCTTTCATAAACGAACGAAGCACATTAAGAATGATTGTCACTTTGTTCGTCATCATCTACAGAGCACCGTCTGTAACAACCAATAGATATCTTCACCAAAGCTCCACCCCCTTCTCACTTCATCTAGTTACTTCACAAACTCAAGTTGGTCCCTACTCTACCATCTTGAGTTTGAGGAAGGGTGTTAATGTAATTTAAGGGATTTCTAGGCTAAAGAGAATCCTAAATTAATTAGGGTATAATTTCTTTATTTTGTATTTCCTTTGTCTATTTATTTTTTGTACTTTGTAAAGTGACATACAAAAATACAATAAACAATATAAGTAACAATCTTGTTTTCTAAAAAGGAAAAGAAAAACTTAGGCGGCAGCGGTATGAATTCTTCGGCGACAGCAACCGTAGAGCATTAGCAACAGCACAATGTGAACTCTTCGTTTGAGAGGGAAGGTGGAGTGGGTGGCAGGATTTCGAAATTTCACATGGGATAACATAGCAGCACAATGCAGCTAGGGCAGAGGCGACTTCGTGAACTCTTCAGCAGCAGCAACACAATGGTCTAGGGTTCGAGTGAGAGGGAAGCTCTAGAATGTGTTTACGGGAGGCGGGAGAACGATAATTAACTTTGCGTCAGTTATGTTTTCCGGGGAGAAGTTTAATTAACCTAATTGAGGAAGTAATAGTCATTAGATTAACCTGATTAACTCTTACCATTTTTAAAATGACAAGAAAACATAACTTAAATTTACAATTTAAAATGTCAAGTACTATGTCAGTGTGGAAAAGTTCAGAAAAATCCCCAACCTCTGCTATTTTTTTAATATTTTCTTGACGTTTTTCATTAAAATCACCTATTACTTGACATTTTTTTTTTTTTTTAAATTCGTTGGAGGAAAAACCCAAATGTGAGTTTTTCACTAGGCATGATATTCAAGTACTCCAAAGTGAAAAGGACGCCATTAGCAATTTCCACTACAAGAAAATTACACTTCTTGACGTTTGCAATTTTTAGTACTTGACGTTTTTATTAAAAAAACATATTACTTGAAATTTTTTTTTTTTTAATAAAAACGTCAAGTACTAAAAATTGCAAACGTCAAGAAGTGTAATTTTCTTGTAGTGGAAATTGCTAATGGCGTCCTTTTCACTTTGGAGTACTTGAATATCATGCCTAGTGAAAAACTCACATTTGGGTTTTTCCTCCAACGAATTTAAAAAAAAAAAAATTAAGATAAAACTAAGCATCCTTTGGGATCTAAACGTAAATTAGTCAATGAAATTAGAGGTATATTTGGGAGTGATAGTTGGGGTAGTGATTTTAAAAAAAGAGTTTTAAATATAATTGATTTTGTAAAATTGATTTTTAAACTCTTGAAAGTGATTTTCATATATTTAGGATTTTGAATTATTATGTTTGGTTGCGAAAGTGAATTTAGAGTTACCCAATTACTCAATTCTATTTGAGAAATTGTAAATAACTAAATAATTATGTTAAATATCTATTTCTATTCATTTTTAACGTTAAATTCTTATATATGCATTGTTGATATTTTGAGTAAGGTGAATGTTTATAATAGATATGGTAAGAAAATTCAAAACATATATAACTGTTTGTTTTATTAATAATTTATTGACAGGAAATGTCTGCCATATTTTGTTCCAATATTTAAAATTTTTCTAAAAAAATGGTTTCACAAATAGCTAACTAACAATATTATAACAGAAACTAAATTTGATAGCTATTTTGGGATTGATTCCCCGTCAATCACTTAACAAAAATTACCTATCGACTGAATTCCTCTAAAACCAATTTGAAATGATTTCATATTTTTCTAAAATCAAATTTAGCTCATGCCAAACACCATCATTTTGAGGAAAGGTGATTTTGGCAAGAGAAAAAGTGATTTTTACCATCTCAAAATCACTTCCTAACATACTCTAGATATTGCTAATTGAAAGAGTTAGTAACGTAAAAGTGGAAGCAATTAGGTCCTAAAGCACTCTAATTATATCAATTTTGAAGATTAAGCATGCTCTTTTCAAACCGGAAAAGTAGAGGAAGAACACTTACTTGTTGTAGCTCGAAATTGAATCAAATTCCTTCAAGTTTCTGATCGCAAACACTTTGTGAACCACCACAAGAGTCTTCCTTATCATTCTCCGGCCTTAGAACGGATTGTGGGATCCAAATTGAGTTGAAGTTGGACCAATTTTGTGAAGAACACACAGTTTTGTAGAGTTCGAAGTAGGTGAGAATTTTCAAAAAAATTCACTCAAATTACCAACCAATTTTTCAAATTTTCTTTTTCTATTTAAAGAAGAAACCATGCAAATCAACTTTACATGTTGATTCACCAACATGGTGAATAAGGTGGTGAAATTGAAAGTGGAAGAAGAGGTTGAAGATGAGGTCTTCAACTCCTACTTCAACATGCAAAGTGGGAATTTCCTAAAATTCAATTTCTCATATTGAATTTGAATTTCCAATTTTAAAATTAATTTCCAAAAATCAATTTTAAATTACATTACTTTAATATAAAATTACTTTAATATAAAATTAATTTAATTAAAAATTAATTTATTAAATTAATAATTTTCCACTTTTCTCAGCAATTTGAAATTCGATGAATCTTTATTCATCCAAAAAAAAAATTTAAATCACATTTAAATATTAGTAACTCTCCATTTTCGTCTAATTCACAATTAAACAGACAAATTGTAAATTTTTGCTCATTAACTGAATTCGAACATTTCAAATTCATCGAAGCAGGAGAAAAGTGCAGCTACTAGGGTTTAGTGGAGTGTCCTGGTAGTTAACGAATATTAATTAACTAGGTTAAACAGTTTAGCCAATTAATTTCGGATCGTTGGAGCTCATGATCTGTAGGTTCATTAGGTTCCCTTGTCAGCTCATGGACTAAACCTTAGAATAGTATGTTGAGTGAATTTGAAATGTTCGAATTCAGTTGAGGAGCAAAATTTATGGTTTGTTCATTTAATTATAAATTAGACGAATTTGAAGACTTAGAAATATTTAAATGTAATTTAAATATTTTTAGGATGAATATAGATTCATCAGCTTGGAATTTTTCGGGAAAAGTGGAAAAATAATAAATTTAATATTAAATATTAATTTAATATAATTAATTATTTATTATATAAATTAATTATATATTAAATTAACTTTTGGAAAAATTTTGAATTAAAAAAATCGATTCATGAAATTGAATTTAAAAATTCAATTTAAGAAATTGGAAAAATCCACTATGCATGTGAAGTAGGTGTTCATCATGCAAACACCTTCTTCTCATTCTTTCTTTACCTCCAAATTGAGTTTGTTATTCAACAAATAGTTGTCAATTTGCATGTTAGTCTAATTTGCATGCATTCTTCTTTAAATAGAAGAGAGGAATTGAAGAAAAGGGTTAAGCTTTCAAGCTAATTTATGCTGAAATTCTCAACTACTCAAAGCCCATAAAAACAATGTGTTCTTCACCTTGTTGCTCCAAATTCTACTCAATTTGGATCCCACAATTCGTGCTAAGGCCTGAGGATAACAAGGAAGACTTTTGTGGTAGTTCACGAAGTGTTCATGATCAGAAATTGAAAGGAATTTGATTCAATTTCGAGTTACAACAGGTAAGTCTTCTTCCCCTATTTTTCAGTTTTAGAACAAGCATTTTATTCTTTAAAATTGATGTAATTAAAGTGTTTTAGATCCTAATTTCTTCCGCTATTATGTTGCTAACTCCTTCACATAGATCATTTTGGCTATTATTTAAACTTGATCCACTTTTATGTCTACACATAAAGTCTAAGTATTCAACTTATAGCCAGGGGTTCTTAATTTATTGGATTTAATAAATGCAATTCATATATTTAATAATAACTTTTCTGAATAAATCTCGATAACAACTTTATTGAGAATAAGTTTCAAAAAATTTACAAACTATGAGTTTTAGGACATAAAAACCCACTCCCACTTGGACTAAAACTCCAATGAGTAAAAATTACATAATGTTGAGTTTACAAAGAAAAGCATATAAATAGAATAAACTAGGGCATCAGATACCCAGTAGCTTTCTCCCACTTGTCCTAGTTTACATAACTCGAAGTCTTAGACTCACTAGGTGATCCTCAAACACTTCAGTCGTGAGGGGCTTTATAAATGGATCAACAATGTTGTGCTCTAACACAATCTGCTTGACAATTATGTTGCATCTCTGCACAATTTTTCTGATGAGATGATATTTTCGTTCAATGTCTTTGTCGCGCTTATGGCTTCTTTGGAATTTGCAACTGCACCACTATTATCACAATAGAGAGTGATATGCAGATGCATATTTGGAACAACTTCTAGATCTGCTAAGAACTTTTTGTGTTATACTACTTCTTTTGCTGCTTTAAATGTAGCTACGTACTCAGCTTCCATGGTGGAGTCAGCTATACAACCTTGTTTGGATACTCCTCCATACTATTGCTCCTCCCTTTAGAGTGAACACAGATCCCGACGTAGATTTCCTCGAATCTATGTTGGTCTGAAAATCAAAATCAGTGTATCTAGTAAGGATCAAATCTTTAGCGCCATACACAAGCATACAGTCTCTCATTCTCCTTAGATACTTGAGGATATTTTTTTAACGGCAGTCTAATGATCATATCTTGGGTTGGACTGAAACCTGCTAACTATCCCTACTACATAGCATATGCCAGGTCGTGTACACAACATGGCAACTTCTGACTGCTGATGCATAAGGAATACGTCTCACATCCTCAACTTCTTGAGGTGTCTTAGGACACTGTTGTTTGGACAAATAAATTCCATGTTTAAATGGTAATAGATCTTTTTTGGAATTCTGCATCTTATATCTAGACAACATTTTGTCAATATATGACGCTTGAGACATGACTAATATCTTATTCTTGTGATTTCGAATTATTTGGATTCCAAGAACATACTGAGCCTCTCGCAAATCTTTCATTTGGAATTGGGTTGCTAGCCATTTTTTAACGTCAGTCAGGAATCCTACCTCATTCCCAATGAGAAGGATATCATCAACATATAATACCAGAAATGTTACAGTTGTGTTGATGATCTTCTTGCAAACACAAGATTTATCAACATTTTGTTCAAAGCCATAAGATTTGATTGCTGTATCAAAACTTTTTGCTCTTGACCCTGTTCTATGAACCCCTTTGGTTGAACCATATAAATACTTTCTTCAAGATAGCTATTCAGAAAAGCTATCTTGACATCCATTTGTCAAATTTCATCATCATAAAACGTGGCAATGGACAAGAGTATTCTAATCGATTTTAACATAGCAACAGGAGAGAATGTTTCTTCATAGTCCACCCCCTCTCTCTGGGTAAAACCCTTTGCTACTAATCAAGCCTTATAGGTTTGTACTTTACTGACTTGGTCTCAATTTCTCTTGTAGATCCATCCATTTACAACCAATAGGTTTTAGCCCACTTGGTTGATCTACAAGTTCCCAGATTGAATTAAAGTACATAGACTCCATTTCGAGGTCCATGATTTGATCCACTGGCCCCACCCTCTCATTGGCTCGAAAGGGACTAGGTTTGTTGGTTGGACCACCAACCAATTGTTCATTAGAGGTTCAGTAGGACTTAAGAAACGAGATGTAATTACAAGGGTAAAACGGTAATTCTGACCTAGCCACAATTACACACAACTTGTGAATGATCGACTTACTTATTATGGTTATATCAAGTGGACATAAATATACCTATAGTGAGGAGAGTGCAACTATTGGACTTTAGTGGAGTGACCCGGTAGTTAATGAATGTTAATTAACTAGGCCAAAAAGTTTAGTCGGTTAATTTTGGATCGTTGGAGCTCATGATCTATAGGTTCATTAGGTCTCCTTATTAGCTCATGGACTATACCTTATAACATTATATTGAGTGAATTTGAAATGTTTCAAATTTAGTGTTGGAGAAATTTTGTTTTTATGATTTATTCGTTTAATTGTGAACTAGAGAAATCAAAGAGTTTAAAATATTTAAATAAGATTTAAATATTTTTAGGATGAATAGAGATTCATCAGATTGGATTTTGTCGGAAAAAGTGGAAATTTAATTTAATATTAAATATTAATTTAATATAATTAATTATTAATTAAATTAATTATATATTTAATTAATATCATTTAAGATTAATTTTGAACTAATTCTGAATTAAAAATCAAGTTTTTTAGAAAATTGAATTTAAAAATCAATTTTTTGATTGTTTGAAAAATCCAATTTTGCATGGAGAAGGAGGTGGCGTTCACCATGCATGCTCCTTCTCCATCTTCATCTTCAACCTCCAATTAGAGGAATTAGATCAGCAATTTGCTGGCTTCTTGCATGCTATTTGTTTTGCATGCTCTCATCTTTAAATAGAAGAGAAAAATTGAGAAGAATGGTTGATTTTTCTATCTAATTTCTGCTGAGAAACTCTTCTGCTGGTATCTTTTCAAATAGTGAGTTCCTCACTAATTTGCTCCAAATTTTGCTCAATTTGGATTCCACAATCAGTTTTAAGGCCTGAGGATAACAAGAAAGACTTTAGAGGTTGTCCACGAAGTGTTTATGATCTAAAATTCCAAGGAATTAGCTTCAATTTTGAGGTAGAATGAGTAGTTTTTATTCCTCTGTTTTTTTCGATTTTAGAACAAGCATGATTAATCTTCAAAATTAATTTAATTATAGTGTTTTTAATCCTAATTGTTTCTGCTGCTATGTTACTCCTTCAAAAAAAAATATTTAAATCACATTTAAATATTACCAACTCTCCAATTTCGTCTAACTCGCAATTAAACGAACAATTTGTAAATTTTTGCTCCTTAACCGAATTTGAACATTTCAAATTCTTTCAACATACTATTCTAAAGTTTAGTCCATGAGCTAACAAGGGGACCTAATGAACCTACAGCTCATGAGCTCCAACGATCCAAAATTAATCGGCTAAACTCTTTAACTATTAAAATTCGTAACTACCGGGACACTCCACTAAAACCTAGTAGCTGTAATCACCTCACTGTAGATATATTTCAGTCTATTTGATATAACCATGATTAATAAATTGATCATTCACCAGTTATTTGTAGTTACAACTAGGTCAAAATTACCATTTACCCCTATAATTACATCTCGTTCCTTAAGTCCCACTAATCCTCTAATGAAAATTGGTTTGTGGTCCAACCATCAAATCAAGTCCCTCTTGGGCCCATTAGAGGGCAACCTCTTGTTCAAGACTCGAAGTCAGCACTTAAAGGAACAACTTGTCTACTAAGGTAGAAGTGAATTCCATTTTACAGGATTATGTCCCCATCTATTTTTCTGTTCTTATCCCTAAAATGGGGAGCTTATTGAGTTGGCGAACTCAGGCCACTCTCACCCGTGTAGATTAAAGAATAATCTCAAACAAATAGGAGTTCATAGTTAGCTTAGGATTAAGATCGAGTTACCTAGGTCATCAGGTTGAAATAATCAGTTTTAACAGTAAACAGTGTTATAAAGTAAAAGTGATTATTTCATGGTCCGGTCTTATGCAAACTCATTGCATAGTTTGCCCTACTCACATGTCTCTGCATGAACAATATAGAATCACATCGTCTGTATCAAATACAAAATGGGTCGCATCTATAGTGTCCCCGAGATAAGGTACCCAGCATTATCCCTATACTATAGACCTTTTGGTTATTACTTAAACTTGATCCATTTTTATGTCTACACATAAAGTCTAAGTATTCAACCTATAGCCAAGGGTTTTTAGTTTATTTGATATAATAAATGTAGTTCATATATTCAATAACAACCTTACTGAATAAATCTCAATAACAACTTTATTGAGAATAAGTTCCAAAAGATTTACAAACTCTGAGTTTTAGGACATAAAACCCAACACAATACTCTTAGTCTTATGAAAAATGAATAAAGAAAACGATATCTTGCATTAATTTTTCTTTATTTTGATGGAAATTCGACATTCTTAAATGAGTGATATTACTTACAATAATTAAAGACAAGACTAGACTAGACTAGAAATTCCTCAAAACTCCTAAGTCACACTTTAAGAATAACACTCTAAATTCTCTATTATATATTTAGCTCTCCCTAAACTCTTACTTAGTTGATTATTGAAATGTCAATGGTGAAGCACTATATTGGTGCAAGGTCATCTTTATTGCGAAGGATGTTCTATTCCTTCCAAACATTACAAATCACAGTTGGTACCAAACTTTGGTATCAACATTTACCACACATCATCCATTTTTTAGAAGTTTAGCACATGGTAGCTAGATTTCAATGTTTGAACATACAAGTGGATAAACTTATCTTTCTCACACACATGCAAGGTTTGAAATATTAATGTCGACAGAAATTTCGAGGTCCTGATTTTATGGAAATATTCATAGAAATTTCAGGAAACTTCATGGAAATTAATGAAAAATTATTCTAATTAGTTAATGAAACTTTGGTTGTGGCTTATTAGAGAAATTTGGATGGTAAAAGAAGCAAAACTCACATCATTTTAAGTTTGATGTGAAATGATGTGAAAATGCAATGGTAAACATTTGAATGAAGTTAAAAATAAATATATGTTATTTTTCCCAATTTTAATTTCGTGGAAAATAAGAGCTTTGGATGGTAAAAGAAACAAAAACTCACATCAATTTAATTTGAGGTGAAATGATGTGAAAGTTCAACGGAAAAGGTTTGAATGAAGTTTAAAATAAATATATATTATTTTTCTCAATTTTGATTTCTTGACATTGAAAGCTTTTGATAGTAAAAGAAATAAAACTCACATCAATTCAATTTTGAGGTGAAATGGTGTAATAATTCAGTGGAAAAAAGGTTAAAAGTAAATATGTCGTTTCTTGAAAATAAGAATTTTGGATAGTAAAATAAACAAAACTCAGATCAATTCAACTTTAAGGTAAAATTATACAAATTGTGTAATCAAGACAATACCATAAAACTGAAAAAGCTTTCATTTAACACATAGCTAATTCCTAAAAGAACGAAATTTTCTTGAAGTTTCGAGAAATCTCAAAATTTCGATGGAGTTATTCAATGATTTGTTTATGCAAATTAAGTTTCATCAAGCTATAATAAATTACTTTTTGTTAAAATCAATGGGTGAATCAACTATAACTGAATTGAAATTTCCATATAGGATTTAATTAGATAAAATTGAAAGTTTATTGTGAAATTTAATATAACATAACAAATTTGATGGATAGATCGATTTTAAATATCTTTCAAAAAAATAATATGATAAAATAATGGCAAGTCATTCTTCAATCTAATATTAGCATATTGAGATTTACTTAGGTCCAATTATCATACTCTACACTTTTTATATTAAAAAAGAGAGTAGTCGCCAACCCATCATCTTTTATTCATATTTTGCTATTATCAAATAATCAGGGACATATACACCTACTCAAAGTTCTAAGTTAGTGAATAGAGCGTTTTATCATACTCTACATTTGCAAATTTGCAAATGTCCCTTGTTTCAAAGTAGATTGAATTTTTTTTTTGGTGAAGGAATCGAATTTTCAACGGAAGCAAATGATCGTCTTGTGTCATTAAATTTTTTTTTTAGAAAAATAAAATCACAAAGAACATCATATGGATAAACAAACTAATCAGCATGCCTTTTTAGAAGAGTTAAGAGGAAGAAGTTTCCTACCTTTGAAGATTGTCTTCAATGTGGAAATTTTGCTTCTCCAAGTCATGAACTGTGATTCTCCAACGAATTTACAAGAACTTTTCTTCTTTTAGGAACACTACCCAACAAAACCCTGCTATTCTCCAGAAAGAGCCAACTAGGAGGTGTGGGCTCTCGTCAATTTTGGCAAGGGAGAATTGTTGAGAGGGTGAAGAAAGTTGGAGAGGGAGAGATTTCTTGAGATTGAAAATTACAGAGGTCTTCTGTAACTTCTCCCCTTCCATTCCTTTTCTTTTCTTTTCTTTTTTTTTTTTATGTGTAAAGTGTGTGAGAGAGAGATGAGAAAATAACTTCCTCTAATGTGGGAAGTTATTTATTTAATAATAATAATATTATTAATTTAATTATATAATTAAATCATATTTAATATATATAATCAAATAAATTAATTAATTAACAATTAATTAATCAATAAATTAAATGTTACATATTTAATTAAATTTGAATCATATTCAAACAACCTTCTCTCACATGATCTATAGTTTTAATATGAATCTTATTCATATAATTAATATTTAAATCTCATTTAAATATTTATCTCTCTTATAATATAAAGTATAAAATTTTTATTCTCATTCAAAATAAACTTTATATTATAATGTAATTACATACATTATGCTAATTGTTACACATACAATTAATTCCCTTATTAATTTGAACATTTCAAATTAAACCAAAATAGTTGATTCTTATACTAAACCTTTATGTGCTAGCAATAAGACCTTATGGATCTATAGTTCGAAGCTCCAATGATAAGAGATTAATCAATTAAACTCTTTAATTAGATTAATCAATATTCATTAACTGTATATCACTCTACAAAAGACTTACAGTTGCACTCTTCGCGCTATAGATATATTTTTGTGTCAACGGAATTTACTAATCAACAGTGAGTTGACCCTTCACAAATTACTCATAACTATATCTGAGTCAAATTACCGTTTTGCCCTTGTAGTTATATCTAACTTCTTAAGTACCACTGATCTCTCTAATGAACAAATTGTTTATAGTCCAACTATAAACTAACCCTTCTCGTGCCAGTGAAAGGGTGAGGGCTCATTGTTCAAAACCCAGAATGAGCCCTTAACGATTAATTTATCTACTTACCCTAAGCATGGGAAGGACTGAATTTCATCTTGTGAAGATATGTTCCCAACTTCCTAATCAGACAAATTCCCAAAATGGTAGGCATATTGAGTCGACAATTTAGCCAGTCTCACCCATATAGATCAAAGGATTGCCTTCATAGACAGGAGTTCATAACTCATTTAGGATTCAGGTCGAGTTACCTATAGTCATCCTATGAAATGTTAATTTCTACAATTAACGGCATCACAAAGAGATTAAATATTTTGCAGTCCGGTCTTATACAAACGCTTGTATAGGATACCTTCACTCACATGTCTCCACATGAACGATTAGCATCAAATTGTTTGTAAAACTTTACAACTCCTTGTAACAATTACAAAGTGGGTCATATCCGTATTGTTACCAGAATAAGGCACCCAACCTTATTCCTATACTACAGTCATTTTTTGTTATTACTTAAACATAATCCAACCTTGTATGTCAACCACTTACATGTTTAAGTTTACATAAAATTATCATGGAATCTTAGTTTATTGGATTGAGTTAAGCATAAAATAGATAAAATAACTTCTTATTTTATTCAATAAATAAAATGTATATATAATTTACAAAACTACAAGACCCAAGAGATTTAAGACACATCAGTCCCAACAATCTTCCACTTGTCCTAAAGCTAGTAGGTGTACAATACATATAAACTAGGGCATAACTCTATACCCATCTCCACTTGCCCTAGACTAGATGTGACATGTATCGTAGACCCGGACTTCCAAGTGACCCTCAAACACTTTAGTCGTGAGAGCCTTTGTAAATGGATCAACAACATGGTGTTCTAAAGCAATCTACGTGACGATCACGTCTCCTTGTTGCACAATTTTCTATATCAAATGATACTTGCGCTCTATATGTTTTCCACGTTTGTTGCTTCTAGGCTCCTTAGGATTTGCCACAACACCACTATTATCACAATAAAGTGTGATGGGCATTGACATATTTGGAACAACTTCCAGGTCTGTCTAAAACTTCCTAAGCCAAACAGCCTCTTTCACAGCTTCACAAGTAGCTACATACTCTGCCTCCATGGCAGAGTAAAAAATGCAACCTTGCTTTGTGCTTCGCCAAACTATAGCCCCTCCATTAAGAGTAAACATTAATCCTTATGTGGATTTTTTAGAATCCTTATTAGTCTGAAATTTAGAGTCTGTGTATCCTGTAAGGATCAAATCCTGAAATTCACAGCCCCTCCTGTAAGGATCAAATCCTTATTTCTCGCTCTCTGAAGATACTTGAGGATGGTTTTAACTGTAGCATAGTGATCAAATCCTGGATTTGACTGATATCTACTGACAATCCCGACTACATAGAAAATGTCAAGCCTTGTACACAACATGGCATACATAAGGCTACCAACAGTCGATGAATAGGAAATCCGTCTTATTTCTTCAACCTCTTGAGGAGTCTTAGGACAATGTTCCTTAGACAATATAATTCCAATATAATTCCATACCAAAAAGGCAATAAGCCTCTCTTGGAATTATGCATCGAATACCTGACAAGCATCTTGTCAATATACGATGCCTAAGACAAGGCTAACGTTTTGTTCTTATGATCCCTTATGATCTAGATCCCTAGAACAAATTGTGCCTCACCCAAGTCTTTCATTTGGAATTGGGTAACTAGCCATTTCTTTACATCTGTCAGTAAACCTACATCATTCCCAATGAGTAGGATATCATCCACATACAACACTAAGAAAGCTACTGAACTGTTGATGATTTTCTTGTAAACAAGTTCATCAAGATTCTAGTCAAAGCCATAAGACTTTATCATAGTATCAAATATTATATTTCAAGATCGAGATGCCTGTTTCAATCCATAAATGAACCAATTAAGCTTGCAAACCATTTACTCTTGACCTTGTTGAATGAATCCTTCTAGTTGTTTTATGTAAATGGTTTCTTCAAGATTACCACTAAAAAAGGCAGTCTTGACGTCCATTTGCTATATTTCATAGTCATAATATGTGGCAATAGACAAGAGAATTCGGATAGACTTAATGATGGCAACAGGTGAAAAGTTTCTTCATAGTCCACTCCCTCAACCTAGGTATAACCCTTTGCCACAAGTCTAGCCTTAAAGGTTTGCACCTTTCCATCTACACCTCTTTTCCTCTTGTAGATCCATTTGCAACCTATAGATTTTATCCCATTAAGTTGATCTACAAGCTCGTAGACTAAGTTGAAGTACATAGACTCCATTTCAAGATCCATAACTTTAACCCATTCATCGTTGTCCACATCATTCATTGCCTTATTATAGATTAATGGATCCTCAACTTCATCATTTGGTATGATGTCTTGAGTTTCAGTTAAACTCAAATATCGAATGGGTGGTTTTACAACCCTCTCACTATGATAGGGCTCCCTTAACTCTTGAGGAGGATGTAAATCATATTTACCTTGTTTGACTTTCTTTTTCTCTACCAAATACTTGAGATAGCTTCGCTTTTAGTGCCCATCCTAATTGCAATGGAATCAATTTCCTTTTGCAACCTTGGCCTTTTGCTTGCCCTTTTGGCCTACAGCTTGGTTAGTTTTATTACCCCCCTTATTACCCTTCTTCTTCTTCCATTTCTTTTTGGTAGAGGAAGAAGCTGACTTAGTTCCAGATGTTGAATCTCTGTGGAACTTCTTACAGGAATTGGCTACATTTGCCTCCTCATCTGGTCCTTTGCCTTTATGCATGGACTCATAAGTCTACAGCTCATTAAGGAGGGTAGTAAGAGAGTAGTTTAACTTGTTCATAACAACATTGGTCCTGAATTAAAGGAAACTCTCAGGTAGAGATTCCATAATAAAACTAACTTGACTGGCCTCATCGATTATGACCCCATTCATTTCAGCCACATTGAAGTGGACCATCATATTGAGAACATGTTCTCGCACAGAGACCCCCTCGTTCATACGTGCATTGTAAATGAATTTTCGAGCATCATGCTTGATCTGTGAGGACGGTTGTCCAAACATCTTTTGCGATGAATCCATGATTTCATGAGCAATGGCCATGGTTTCATGCTTTTTTGCCAAAACTTCAGATAAGCTAGCAAGAATATGTGCTCTGGCCTTTTCGTTTGGCCTTATCCATTTCTTATATGCATCACGAATATTTCATGATGCATTTTGAGGAAGAACTTGAGGACACTCCTCATTGATGGCAACCTTTAGGTCCTCTATGATAAGTACAATGTTAATTGTATTTTTCTATGAAGTGTAATTATCACCATTCATTTTATCAGCACTAAGTAAGGTCATAAAAGCGCTTGACATTTTGATGATGTTGAAACATACAATTTATTTCTTATTAGTAATATGCATAACTCATAAAACCCAATCAATATTTAGCAAAATTTTAATGTACTCAAATTTTAACATCTAATTTTGTAATGATGCTTTAGTGATTTAGGATAAAGACCACCAAAGGGTAGTCAGTCACCTCTTCATTGAATTGAGACACTCTCAACCAATTATTACACCAGAATAACTCTTATTCCTATAACAATTAGTCATAATCATTCGGTCAAGAAATCATTAACATCCTTAACAATTTCTTGTAAGTGTAACCTTCATTTTAGATCTTTAAGTTCCGCCCCAATGAGCCAACTGAAGGGAAAAACCGATAGGGGAAAAAACTAAAGCGACCCAATCCTTAACAGGAGTTTGAGATAAATTTCATGCAAACACCATTTTAGACACAAATCAAGGTGCCACGAGGTCGAGCATGAAAGTTATCTAGCAAACCAATGAAGGAGACCGTAGGATGTGTTGACACACGTCCTTTTCCCACTTACTATAAACACTCTCTCCATTCACCTTGACCTTGACCTATGCAAACACCATCCGAAAGGGGGATACAAATCGAGGTGCCACGAGGCCGAGCATAGATCTCACGGTGTGAACTTTAAGGGAGAAACATGAGAAGAAAATGACATATCATATATATCTTTTTCCTCCCACTAAGTGTTTTTAAACCTAGGGTTTATTACTTAGGTAAATCTGGCTAATTAATTTATCTAAGCTTGTTATTAATTTCAATATAAATCTTATATTCAGTTTAAAAACTTTGATTATAATTTATTAAACACTTTAATAAAATCAAATCAACCGTTGCATGCTTATAAAATAATTGACTAATTCACCTTCCAAGTTGGTTTCTAGGTAAGGATGTTCCTTCGTTAGCTTAAATACCCCAACCTTAGACAAAACCTTCTTTAGACAAAGGTACCTTATATAGGCAAATATTTTATAAGGTTAATCTTTTATTACATTCATTTTAATCCTATTAAAATAAATATAAAAGATTAACCTATTTCTAATCATATTAAAAATATTAAACATAAGTCTAGGTGAATCAATTTTAAACCATTTAAAATTAATTCATAACTTATATTTAATGCAACTCTTTATTATAGATTTTAATCTAGTTCATTGAATATATAATTCTTATATTTTAATGAAAAATTAAAACCTATGACATGCATTCTAATGACATTGGCCAAATATAAAAATTATATTTTACTAAGGTAATGTCATGCTCAATGCAAATTAATTTTCATGAAACAATATAACACTTATATTAATAATGAAAATCCAGCATATCATATCATACAGTATAACAATTATATTTTGGTATGATACATGGACATGCTTATTAATACATACAACTATATAATATAACACTTATATTAAATAGAATACATACCCATATATATAGAAACAAAAAGAGAATCACCTTGATACTAAACCAGATCGAGCTCGGGATCTTCTTGAAAATGGGAAGATCTAGGATAGGTGGCTAACCTCCTGGAGAGAGCAATGTGCATGGACCAGGTGAGTAGGGATGCAGCTCCGTGGACCGCTCGTCAGGCCTGAAAGGTGGTGGTATCACACCCTTCTCAAAGAAACCATACGTGACACTCTCGCCTCATATGGCTCCATCCCGACATTAGGACTTGCCCTTTCCTTTGACCAACGGGTCCTCGAACCAACCTGTCCTCCCTTTCTATTCCTCGATAAGCGCTTTCTTTTCATTCATTGATCGAATCAAGGTAGCTATAGCTTGCTTCCAAGTCCAAGCGCTAGCGATAGAAACTAGTCGCCTGAAGCGAACTTCTGGGCCGGGATAGGGCGGTGGCTTTGGAAAGATGGCAGGGGCACTACATGATAATATTTATCCTAAGGTGGGATTTTAAACTATATGGCATACATTACGCAATATATCTCAAAAATAATTTAATCATACATCTCATGCAAAATTAAATTAAATAGCAAAAATAGACCAATTTTGGGCACCCCTAAAGTTAATTAAATCAATATAATGAAATTATATCAATTTAATTAATTAAAATAACATAAAATTACATAAAATACAAAAAAAAAAAACAAAAAGAAAAAAAAACTACTTCAGGACCTTAAACCCATGACATTGTGAAAACTAGGTGCATGCTGCTACCAATGAAGCATTGCAACGCTATTGGTAAGTGTTGCAACGCTTGCACCTCTGTGCCGCAACGTAGCGCACAACATAACAACGTTGTGCTCTATGCTGAAGCATAAAGAGCTATTTTTGCTTCGTTTTTGGTCCGACTCCTCAGCAACTTTTGCCTTTCGAACGACATGGACTTATAGACTCGATAGTAGAATTAAAATGCCCAAAAAAATGGACCCTTACACATAAAAAATGTAAATCTAAGGTGTCAAAATTGAAAACATCTATTTTGGCAAGCGAGAATTGTTGAGAGGGTGAAAAGAGTTGGTGAGGGAGAGAATTCTTGAGATTAAAAAATTATAGAACTCTTTTGTAACTTCTCCTTTTTTTTTTTTTTTTTACGTGTAAAGTGTGAGAGAGAGATGAGAAAATAACTTCTTCAATAACGTGGGAAGTAATTTATTTAATAATAATAATATAATGATATTATTATTATTAATTTAAGTATATAATTAAATGAGAAATTATCTTAAATGGAAAAATTGTTGAAAATGTTTACAACTAATCGCAAAATACATAGTCTATCTGCGATAGACCGCGATAGATCGTGATAGACTACTATCTATATCTATCGTGAATAGTCTATTGCGATCTATCGTTGATAGACAGTGAAATTTTCCTATATTTGTAAATATTTTGGTTCCTTTTGCTATATTTGAAAAGAGCCCTAATTAAATCATATTTAATATATATAATTAAATAAATTAATTAATTAATAATTAATTAATCAATAAATTAAATATCACATATTTAATTAAATTTGAATCATATTCAAACAACTTTCTCTCACATGACCTATAGTTTTAATATGAATCTCATTCATATTAATTTTAACTTATAGTTTTTATATGAATCTCATTCATATAATTAATATTTAAATCTCATTTAAATATTTATCTCTCCTATAATATAAAGTATAAAATTTTTTAATCTCATTCAAAATAAACTTTATATTATAATGTATCTATATACATTATGCTAATTGTATCATGCACAATTAATTTCGTTATTAATTTGAACATTTCATATTAAACCAAAATATTTGATTCTTATACTAAGCCTTCATGAAGTAGCAAGGAGACCTTATGGACCTATAGTTAGAAGCTCCAATGATATGAGATTAATTAATTAAACTCTTTAATTAGATCAATTAATATACATTAACTGCAGGTCACTCCATTAAAGATTTACAGTTGCACTCTTTGCATATTAACATGCAAATGACTGAGGATGCTTTTGTAAATTCCTATATTAATGAGGTTGCCACTATAATTAATCAGTTGAAATTTGTCAAGATAGAGTTTACAAATGAGGTATATGCTATTCAGTTGCTAATGTCTTCACTTGATAGTTGGGAAACAATGAAAACGGTAGTGTCTAATTCAATTCAGAATAACACATTGAAGTTTTCAGCAGTTCGTGATTTAGCTATAGCTGAAGATATTAGTAAGAAGGACAGTAGTAAAGAATTTCCTGTAGGTGCAACTTTAGTAGTGACTAAAGGTAAAGACAAGATAGACTCTGAAAACGGTAGGTCGAATAACAACAATAAAAGGTGGAAAATAGGAATAAGGAGATAGAGTCTTTCTACTGTCCCAAGAAAGGTCACTTCAAAAGTTAGTGTAGGAAATTGGCAGAGGATCAGAAAAAGAAACAGGAGGCAAATGTTGTAAGCCATAACTCTTATTTTTCTTTGCTTAAGATCAAGTTAAAAATAATGGCTAAGGGTTGGTTTGAATGAGCATAAATGTAAGTGGAATTCTAGAGCATGTTATGTAATTAGGATTTTTTCATTAACTTTTAATAAGGGATAAAGGGATGGAGACAATGGTGTAGTTGAACAAGAAATTGTGGCTGGGACTGGGGAAAATTTTGCTAAGTGTTGGGGGGGGGGGGGGA
>QLSR01000100.1:1572311-1618510 GCA_031780015.1 Citrullus colocynthis | reverse complement strand
TGGGGGGGGGGGGGGAATCTCAAGTCAAAGTAGGTCAAGAATTGAAATTAATTTAGGAAAAATGTTGAATTAAGGAATAAATACTAAATTAAAATAAAAAAATTATTTAAAGGGAAGTAATATTTAATTTGGATGGTTAGGATGAGAAGAAAAGAGGAGGAGCCACGTTGAAGCAAAGGGTTTTGTGAAAAAAGGTGATTGGCTGGACTGGGAAGCAGCTTGGCTTAGAAGCAAGCAGCTTAATCCAGACGTTAGCTTTCCCGATTCACTCATGCCATTTTTGTCATTTTTGGACCAAAAGAAGCTTTGTGAGTTAGGAATCCAACTACGGCTACTAGAATGGTTTGAGGTCGGGAAGTTTGAGAAAACTTGAAGAAACTGAAGGTTGTTGCTAAGACCGAGCAAACCATACGAGTTAACTTTGAGGAATTTTCAAGGGTGCTCAGGAAGGTTTTTGAAGCTCAATTTTCTTGGTAAGTCAGTTAAGAGGTTATCGTTGAGTCCCATAAAATTTATTTGAAGTTTATTTGAAAGGAAAAGGTGTTTTGGAGCTCTGAAAAATCGAGTTCAAAATAGGTGACTGCTGGTGAAGTTAGCTGGAGGCTGCTCAGAGCTGTCACTCACACCAGCACACCCTAGCCCCGCACGCGCGCGCTACCAGCGCCCACTTTCGCACATCTGTGCAGCGTACTCGCCCCACCCGGGTGCCCCGTGTCATGGCCATGCTTGTCCAGGGCGTGTTGCCCGTGGCCGCATGCCAGCCTCGACCCCTTTTTATCATGCTTTCATGTTATGTACTTTATTTTACTAGTTAGTTTACTTTCCTAGTACTTTTCTTTGTAAGTGACCGCTCATCACTTTGCATGTGTAAGGGTGACAATTTCACAATTGTTCAAAATGTACTATATGAGGGTGAGACTAACCATCATATCCTCATATCCGGAGTTGTGAGCTATAAAGCCGTTGTTGTCCATTTTTGCTTTCTAGTCTTACAACATATTCTAATTTCTCAAACATGCTTCCAAACGTTTGCGAAAACCTTTTCCTTTAACCCCATTTTCTAAAAACCATTTTCTCTCGAAACGGGGTGGAGGTTACGAGAGGCACTCGGTGTGCCGTATGTGAACGAAATTTAGTCAGGCTGACTTGTTCGTGAGCTAGAAAAAGTGCCGCACAATCGTTTAGCGAGACGCGAAGTTTCAATTGTGACAGTTGGTATCAGAGCTCAGTTGGCTCATAAGAGAGAAGGCCAGAATCATGTCGACTGCAAAATAGCTAAACAAGTCCCAGGTGGACCAACTGGTAGAGATAGAAGAGCAGATGCTTTACCTGAGAGAAGTCCCCGATGCCATCCGTTTCTTGGAAACGCGAGTACAAGAGATCTCTAAGAAGGCCGAGGGGATTGATGAGGTCGCTGGCCGCTTAGACGGGATGCTCGTCAAAGAGTTGATGTTAAGGGTTGAGACCTTGGAGACAGAAGCTACAAGACCAAGTAGCTACGAGTGTGAAGATAGCTCGTCTGGCTCTGTGGCCCATATGGAGGAACGGGTCGAAGAGCTAGGCAACGCTCAGAAGGCGATAATCCAGATGGTTACCGAGTTGTCAGAAGACTTTCGAACTACACTAGACTTTGTCAAGACAGAGATTGCAGACGTCAGTGCGAGAGTGAATCTCACCATGAGAGTGGTGGGAAACCAAACCCCAGCTGAGGGTGCGGTCCAATTCAATCGGGTGAAAATACCCGAACCTAAGCCCTTCTGTGGGGCTCGAGATGAAAAAGCTCTAGAAAACTTCATTTTCGACATGGAGCAATATTTTATAGCTGCAAATACGACTATTGAAGAGTCAAAAATTACCTTGGCGACAATGCACCTGGCAGACAACGCCAAATTGTGTTGGAGGTTCTGTTATATGGACATACAAGAGGGTCGCTGCACTTTAGATACTTGGGAGAGACTGAAACAAAACTTGCGTTCTCAGTTCTTCCACGAAAATGTTGAGATCATAGCCCGATGAAAAATCCAAGAGTTGAAGCACACAGGCCTTGTCCGAGACTATGTGAAACAGTTTGCAGGCCTAATGTTAGACATACATGACATGTCTGAGAAAGACAAAGTGTTTTGCTTTGTCAAGGGCTTGAAACCATGGGCCAAGGCGAAGTTGTATGGACAGAGAGTACAGGACCTCACGTCTGCCTACGCAGTCGCCGAACGACTGTTTGACCTCAGCAACGACTCTCAAGACTCTAGACGACAGTCGACATCCTCTAACGGGGAAAATAAAAACAGTCGTGCAAGTCCTCCTCGAAATGTTGGAGGAGACAAAGGCTGGGGTGGAGATCGAAAACCCTATCAGCCCCCTTAACAAAGGAATGGGAATAGTTGGCGGGGGCCCAATCAATAGAACAGTCAGTTCCTACCTCTGCAGTGCTTCATATGCAAAGGACCACACAGAGCGGGCGAATGTCCGAAGAGGACTGCATTCAACGCCTTCCAAGCCGCCCTGGCTACTGAATCAAATGACCAAACCGAACAGACAGACACTAAGACCCCACCAATAGAGGAGGGGGACACCCCACGCATAAGGGCGTTGAAATTCCTGTCATCCCTCCAAAGAAAGATAGGAGAGACCAAAGAGCCTGTCGAACGGGGGCTCATGTATGTTGATGCCTGGGTCAACCAAAGATCGGCTAAGAGTACCATGGTCGACTCTGGGGCCACCCATAACTTCATGATTGAAATAGAAGCCCGCTGGTTAAACCTAAGATGGGAGAGAGACGCCGGGAAGATGAAAGCTGTCAATTCGGCAGCTCAACCCATTACTGGGGTAGTGAAGAGGGCCGTGGTCAAGATGGGGGAGTGGAGCAGACATGCTGATTTTGATATGGTCTTGGGGATGGAATTCTTACTCGAACACAAAGTCATACCAATGTCGCTGGCAAAGTGTTTGGTAATCACGGGATCTTCACCCACGGTTGTGCAGACCGACATCAGACAACCAAATGGGATAAAGATGATCTCAGCCCTCCAGCTCAAGAAGGGCCTCGTTCACGACGAACCCACATTCATAGCCATCCTGGTCGAGGTAGGAGAAAAAGAAAGAGAGACCATTTCGAACACCATGCAGGTTGTCTTAGAAGAATATCGAGATGTCATGCCGAACAGTCTGCCAAAATCTCTACCTCCGAAAAGGGGGATTGACCACGAAATAGAGTTGGTGCCAGGAGGCAAACCACCTGCGAAAAACGCCTATCGGATGGCGCCTCTCGAGTTAGCAGAACTCGGGAAGCAGTTAGACGAGTTCTTGAATGCAGGGTTCATTCGCCCCGCAAAAGCATCGTATGGGGCCCCAGTGTTATTTCAGAAGAAGAAAGATGGAAGTCTCCATCTGTGCATTGACTATCGGGCTAAACAAACTCACAGTTCGCAACAGATATCTGTTACCCATTATCACAGATTTGTTCGACCGCTTCCATGGTGCCAAATATTTTTCAAAACTTGACCTACGGTACACTATCAAGTGCGAATTGCCAAGGGAGATGAACCGAAGACGACCTGTGTCACAAGGTACGGGGCCTTTGAATTTCTGGTAATGCCCTTCGGCCTCATGAATGCACCGGCCACCTTCTGTACGTTGATGAATCAGGTTTTCCACGAGTATCTCGACAAATCGTTGTGGTATATCTGGACGACATCGTGGTCTACAGTCCAACGATGGAAGAACATCGACACCACCTTCAGTTAGTCTTCGAAAAGTTGAAGCAGAACCAATTGTATGTGAAAAAAGAGAAATGCTCCTTTGCTCAGGAGCGCATTAACTTCCTTGGTCATGTGACTAAGTGTGGCCGAATCGGCATGGAAGAGACTAAAATCCATGTCATACGAGACTGGAAGGTACCGACCTCTGTGACAGAACCGTGCTCCTTCCTCGGACTGGCCAACTACTACAGGCGGTTCGTGGAGGGATTCTCGAGGAAAGCAGGACGATTGACGGAGTTGTTGAAGAAAGATCACCAGTGGGACTAGACCCCAGAGTGTCAAGCTGCCTTTGAAAACTTGAAGAAGGCCATGATGGAGGGACCAGTTCTCGAAATTGCAGATGTAACAAAGCCTTTCGAAGTCGAGACGGATGCATCCGACTTCGCCTTGGGCGGCGTTCTCCTTCAAGATGGCCACCCCATTGCGTATGAGAGCCGAAAACTAAATGATGCTGAAAGGAGATATGCAGCATCCGAGAAAGAGATGCTGGCCGTAGTCCACTGTTTACGAGCCTGGAGACAATATCTGTTAGGCTCCAAGTTCGTAGTCAAAATCGACAGTAGCTCGATTTGTCACTTTTTCACACAACCAAAGTTGTCGTCCAAACAAGCCCGATGGCAAGAGTGCCTAGCCGAATTTAATTTTCAGTTCGAGCATAGACCAGGAAAGGCCAACCAGGCGGCCGATGCCCTCAGCCGGAAAAGCGAACATGCAGCCCTGTGTTTATTCGCCCAGTTAAAAGCCAGTAGTCTTAGTGGGACAGTCCGAGAAGCCATAAGAACCCACTTGGCCAACAACACAACAGCCCAAGCCTTGGTTCAACTAGCCGAAGAGGGAAAGACTCGGCAGTTCTGGGTGGAAGACGGCCTCCTCCTGACCAAAGGTAATCGCCTATATGTCCCTCGGTCAGAGGAGCTCCGGAGATTGTTAATGAAAAAGTGTCACGACACGCCATGGGCGGGACACAATGGGTGGCAAAGAACCTATGCACTGCTGAAGTAAGGCTACTATTGGCCGAGTCTCCGAGACGATGTCATGCAGTTCACCAAGACTTGTCTTATCTGCCAACAAGGCAAATCGGAAAGGGCAAAATTAGCTGGTCTGCTGGAACCTCTACCTGTACCCTCAAGAGCATGGGAGAGTGTATCAATGGACTTCATCACGTATCTATCCAAAGTTGGGGAGTTCAAATCGATACTGGTGATCATCGACAGATTTTCAAAATACGCAACCTTCATCGCAGCACCAAAGTTGTGTTCAGCAGAGATGACGACTCAGTTGTTCTTTAGACACCTAGTGAAGTTGTGGGGTGTCCCTGCCAGCATCGTTAGTGACCGGGATGCAAAATTTACTGGGACGTTCTGGACAGAGTTGTTTCGAATGTTGGGTTCCACACTAAACATCTCCTCCAGTTACCATCTGCAGATAGACGGACAGACAGAGCGCTTCAATAGTATGCTCGAGGAGTATCTCCGACACTTTATTGATGCGAGGCAGAAGAATTGGGTGCAAATGTTAGACGTGGCACAGCTGAGTTTTAACAGCCAGAAGAGCTTCGCCACGAGAAAGACACCCTTTGAAATCGTGTGTGGTAGATAGCCACTTATGCCACACGTTGTTGGCCATCCCTACGCAAGGAGGAGCCCTCAGGCACACAATTTTACTTGAGAGTGGAAAAAATCTTCTGAAGTTGCTCGTGCATGCCTAGAGAGGGCATTGAAGCGTATAAAGAAGTGGGCGGATACGAGGCGCAGACCCTTAGAGTTTCAATCAGGGGATAAAGTCCTACTCAAACTACGCCCCGAACAATTTCGATTTCGCGGAAAGAGAGACCAACGCCTGGTAAGGAAATATGAAGGACCCATCGAAGTGGTCGAGAAGGTCGGGAAGACCTCGTATCGAGTTCAACTACCCGCATGGATGAAGATCCACCCAGTCATCCATGTAAGCAACCTGAAACCTTACCACTCGGACCCAGACGATGAGCGACGCAATACAGTGACTCGCCCTTCAGTCACGATGAAGGACACCACGAAGAAGGAAATCGAAGAGGTACTTGCAGAATGAACCTGCTACATTAGAAGACCAAGACGAGCGTGAAGAAGTTCTTGGTCAGGTGGAAAGGGCTCCCTGAAGAAGAAACCAGTTGGGAGCGTGCTGAAGACTTGAAGTCTGCTGCCTTACGCAGTGCTGAGTTCGAGCAGCGTCGGTTGACAGAGACATCAACCATTTGAGTGGGGGAGGATGTCACGGTCATGCTTGTCCAGTGCGTGTTGCCCGTGGCCGCATGCCCGCCTCGACCCCTTTTTATCATGCTTTCATGTTATGTACTTTATTTTACTAGTTAGTTTACTTTCCTAATACTTTTCTTTGTAAGTGACCGCTCACCACTTTGCATGTGCAAGGGTGACAATTCCACAATTGTTCAGAATGTACTATATGGGGATGAGACTAACCATCATATCCTCATATCCGGAGTTGTGAGCTATAAAGCCGTTGTTGTCCCTTTTTGCTTTCTAGTCTTACAACATATTCTAATTTCTCAAACATGCTTCCAAACGTTTGCGAAAACCTTTTCCTTTAACCCGTTTTCTAAAAACCATTTTCTCTCGAAACGGGGGAGGTTACAAGAGGCACTAGGTGTGCTGTAGGTGAACGGAATTTAATTAGGCTGACTTGTTTGTGAGCTAGAACAAGTGCCGCACAATCGTTTAGCGAGATGCGAAGTTGCGATTGTGACACCCCGCGCTGCTGACACCTCATCTGCACACTGTGTGGGCATCCACGCCTGTGAGTGGAAGTTGCCACCCATGATCCCGCTAGCCAGTGCCGGCCAATGCACGCCCACGCCCAACACCCACGGCCACGCCCCTACCAGCACCCCTCACCCACCTGTCCATCTAGGGTGCCTACGGCCATTTTGGGTAATTTTGGACATTTTTGAACTCTAATTGATATTTTCTTGCATTATTGGCCTTAAAATTGGTAAATATGAATTTTAAGTTGATTTTTAGATATTTTAGAAAATTTTGAGAATTTTGCAAAAGGTCCCTAAATGGGTAAAAAAGATGAAAAAGGTGAAAATTAAGCTTGATATGGACAATATGGATGGAGTTTAGTTAAATGATGTTTGTAAGGACTTCAAGGAGATGACCTAATGGCTCATAAATTATATTTCAGGTCAAATTGAGGTTGGAAAATTCTATAAGCCTCGAGGAATAGACCCAGATTGTGAGTGAACTTGTCTTTCTTTAAAAAGGGATTCTATTTATAATGTTTAGCCATGATTGCTTGTGAAATGTGATTTATGATGATTTACTAAATGTTAAGCATGTTTACTATTTGCACTTGATTTTATGATATGAAAGACATGTTTTACCTATTTCCTCAAGTCTTAAAAAACAGGTTTAAATGAGGCTAATTATTGAGAAATGATATGATTTTCCATGAAATGTTTTATGATGAACTTTTTGTACAAAGCATACTTGTTTCTAAAATGTATTTCTAAGGGACCTAATGCGGAAGGACATTGAGAAGGCATATGGGTAACCCTGAGACATGAAGGAACTCAATGTTGAAGGATGTTGAGAAAGCATTTGAGTATCCTAGGGACCCAGTACTAAAGGACACGGAGAAGGTACTTGGGCAGCCTGAGATAGTTCCTATGTGCACATAGTGAGAGATGACGTTGTCATGTTAAGATTACTCCATATCAGCTAAGGTTTTTTTCGACGTTGGGTGTGTCGAGATTACTCTGCCCCAACTAAGGTTTGTTTTTTACGTTGAGTGCATTGAGCTTACTCCACCTCAACCAAGGCAATGTTATTTCGAAAGAAATGTTGGAGGATTTTATAAACTTGTTTTAGTAAAATGCATTGCTTATATTTTCTCTAATATTAAGCATAGTTTAATTCTAAAGTTATACTTTTGTTATTAGGTCACTCACTAGGCTTCTAGCTCATGTTTTTCCATGTTTTCTTTTCCTTCTAGGTAAAGAAAGAGTCCCCGGTGCTTAGCCTACACAAGCCTCATCCTGCTTAAGTTTTCAGCTGTCAGAAAATACTTTTCATCATAGTTGTTGTATGTGTAATAATTTTGAGTAATGTGGCATGTAGACATAGCTAGATAGTTGTTGGGAAGTAAGAGTGGATAATGGATATGTAGTCTAAGTTTGGTTGTAACCGAGTTGGAGTTTCGGTTGATGTAAATATGTTTCATCATGTTATTGTAATTATTGGTATGGTGGACTTGCATGTGCTATGATTTAAGAATATACATTGTGGGCAGTTATGTTAAATCATACTTTTAATAGGATAGTCAGGTACAGATGGGCAGTGAACCTCACAAAAGGGGTGAAGTTTGCTGTCTTCACATCTTCTTCTAGGTTAAAAAGGTAACCTGGGAGAGGGTGTGACAAATGTGGTTGAAATTGATGATGAAATTAGTGATGTCTGTGTATGTGTTGAGAATAACACAGAAAATAGTTGCCTCTCATCTCAATGGACAATTGATAGTGCAGCTTTTGTACACATAGCTTCAAATAGGAGTCTATTCACATCTTTCACATCAAGACATCATGGTCTAGTGAGGATGGGGAATGGTAGAGTTTCCAAGAGTGTTGGAATTAGGAACATTAATTTGAAGACAGAGTTTGGAGAAAAGTTAGCACTACGTGATGCCAGGTTTGTGCCTAGGATGAAGATAAATCTCATCTCTATTGGCAAGTTGGATAATGAGGGATACAATTGTAAGTTTAGCAATCGCTAGTGTAAGCTCATGTTTGGATCCCAAGTAGTGGCAGTTAGCCACAAACATTCCACATTGTACAGATGTCGGTTTAATGTTGCTCAAGATCAGTGCGACGGTGGATGCCAACCAAAGTTGCAAACGGCAGGTGCAGAAGTATAATCAAGCCAATAGCAACGATAGCCAACTTTGGTCAGTTAGATCAAGATCCATCAGTTTATAAGCAATTGGGAAGTTTTAGAGAGAAAGTTGATGGCTATCACGAACCCCTAGTTGTCAGACATTTGAATGGATTGATTAAGTCCCCTGAGAGAATAAGGGCATCATAGTGGAAGGGCAGAGCAATTGCTAAGGTAAAAGATAAAGTCTCTAGCTTGGCAGCAGGCTTGAAGGAAGGAGTTAAACCGCTCGCAGAATGTGTCTTCTTCAAAAACAGGAGTTCAAGGTTGAAGAAGATGCTAGTTGGTACCACTTAGCTGAAATGGGAGTACGTGGCTGCCTTTTATGTCTAGGAGACAGTTCCACGTAGCTTACTCATACCTCAGGGTAAGAACAAATGAGCTATAGTTATTTTGTTTTTATGGTTTCCTGTCTCGTTACTTTGTTGATTTTACAGGTTTTATGTTGAACTTTAGAGTTTGCCAAGAAGATTGAAGATAATAGTTGTAATGGGAGTATAGTTTTTGAGTTTGCCAATATATTATGTTTTGTTGTAGTGGGTGGCAAGATTTTCATTTTGTCTCCAAGTGGGAGATTGTTAGGATTTTGGAGACAGAACTCTACAAAACACACTTTGTTGATATATATATGTACACAAGTGAATTTTGACCAAAAAGTCAAAATTGAAGAACCCATGCACGCCGAAGGTTTTTCTTCAAAGTTTGGGCTTTAGCCCATGTAGGCCTTTGGATAGTTTGTGCCTCAAACACAACACACATATATATGTGTACCATGTTTGATTTGGGAGGTGTGCCACAAATTAAAAAAAAAAAAAAGAAAGGAGACTGATGACAACCAAATACACCAAACTTAATCCTTTTTTTCAGTTAAAGATTCTAAATTAAAGTGGCTACGTGCTTAAGAATATGGGAGATTTTAAGAGGGACTTAAATGAGTTTAACTCAAGATAATGCTATTCTATTTCCACAATAAGTCATCTACCATGCAAATTCGAATCTAATCATGGGCAATCAACGTCAAAGCACACAACCATAAAAAACATTCCCATTATCTTTGAATGCTCCAAAATTTTCAAAAAATTTTCAAAATTTCATTAACATGCATATGATCATTGAAACCTCACAAACATGCATAGCAGGATAAGAACACACACAAACTTAGAATCATGCATTGTCCCCAATGCATACAAGCATCGAACAAGGAAAGAACAAGCCTGGGAGCAAGTGGGAATCCACCAAACAAGCTTGGTGTAAGGAGTACTTTTTGTGATGAACCAAGGTTTTGAAACATAAGAAAACATATGAGTGACTCAAAGATTATTGAAAATAAAAGAAAAAAAAATAAAGAAAGCAACAAGCGCTTTGTTTAAGGTCTCTTAACTAGACCGAACCAATGGATCATTCTATCAAAACAAGGTTCTCAATTCGGCGTTCTTCATCGCCAATGTAGTGCTTTAGAAGTTGACCATTTACTTTGAAGGTTGTGCCATTGTTGCTTTGCAACTCCACGACTCCATGTGGAGACACCTTGATAATGACAAAGGGTCCCAACCATTGTGTCCTAAGCTTACCTGGAAACAAACGTAAACGTGAATTGAAAAGTAAGACTCTTTGTCCAAGAAGAAAGGTCCATGGGGTGATCTTCTTGTCATGTCATCTAGCAGTGCACTCCTTGTAAAGTTTGGCACTCTCTGTAAAGTTTGGCACTCTCATAAGCTTGAGCACGAAACTCCTCCATTTGATTGAGTTCGAAGAGGCGCTTCTCACCGACCTTCTCAAAATCCATGTTCAGCCTAATAAGCTCTATGCACGAGCTCTACCGATAAGTAACAAGCTTTTCCAAACACCAACCTGTACGATGAAGTACCTACTGGGGTTTTGAAAGTTGTACGGTAGGCCCATAGTGCATCATCGAGCTAAAGGGCCCAATCCTTCCTATTGATCTTGACGGCCTTTTCCAAAACCTTCTTGATTTTCCTATTAGATAATTCAGCAAGACCATTAGTTTGAGGATGATAAGCTGTAGCAATTTTATAATTAACATTATATTTTTGCATCATAGATTCAAATAATTTATTGCAAAAGTGAGAACCCTCTTAACTAATAATAGCTCTAGGTGTACCAAAGCGTGTAAAGATGTTTTTATGCAAGAATTTTAAAACAGTACGAGCATCATTGGTCTTAGTAGCTATGGCTTCTACCCACTTAAATACATAATCAACTGCAACTAAAATATATAGGTAGTCATCAAAAGACATAGGAAAAGGCCCTATAAAGTCAATATCCCATACATCAAAGAGCTCCACTTCCAAGATAGTTTCATGGGAAGCTCATGTTGTCTAGAAATATTGCCAGTACGTTGGCACCTATCACATGATTTGACAAAGATATAACCGTCCTTAAAAAGAGAGGCCAATAAAAACCTGATTGAAGTACCTTAAATGCAGTTCTAGTGGGTCCAAAGTGACCTCCATAGGGTGAAGCATGGCATGAATTTAGCATACTTACCGCTTCTTCTTGAGGCACACACTTTCTTATCATACTATCAGCACAAACCTTGTAGAGAAGTGGGTCCTCCCAATGGTAAGACTTAACATTGTGCAAAAATCTTTTCTTTTGTTGAGAGTTCATATCAGGTGGCAAATGTCCTCCTGCAAGGTAGTTAACTATGTTAGCAAACCAAGGCAAACTATCTTTTACCTGATACAGTTGTTCATCAGGGAACATCTCAACAATAGGGGGACATGATTTAGCATCCCCATTCTCAATCCTGACAAGTGATCTGCAACCACATTTTCACACCCTTTTCTGTCCTTGATTTCTAAATAAAATTCCTGCAATAATAAGATCCACATCTAGGTTTAGAATCTTTCTTATCAAACAAGTACTTCAAAGTAGCATGGTTAGTATGCACTACTATTTTAGAGCCAAGCAAGTATTATCTAAATTTATCAAGGGCAAACACTACAGCTAGCAATTTTTTTTTCAGTAGTAGTGTATTTCGTTTGAGTACTATCAAGAGTCCTACTAACATAGTAAATTGCCCTAAACATGTTATCTCTACGTCGGCCTAGAACAGCTCCTAAAGCATAGTCACTAAAATCACACATGATTTCAAAAGACTGACTCTATTCAGGTACAACAATAATAGGTGCAGAAATCAATCTTTCCTTCAAAGTATTAAAAGCTAGTAGACATGCATCATCAAACACAAACTTAGCTTCTTTTTCTAACAAATGACTCAAGGGTCTAGCAATTTTAGAAAAATCTTTAATAAATCTCCTATAAAATCCTACATGCCTTAAGAAGTTTCTGACTCCCTTCACATTAGTGGGAGGTGGTAATTGTTAAATAGCGGCGATTTTCGCCCTTTCCACCTCCAATCCTCTTTGTGAGACTTTGTGCCCTAGAACGATACCCTCCTTGACCATGAAGTGGCACTTCTCCCAATTCAACACAAGGTTAGCACTTGGCACCTCTGCAAAACACGAGTAAGATTAGCAAGATAGGAATTTAATGAAGATCAAAATACAGAAAAATCATCCATGAAAACCTCCATCATGTCTTCAATGAGCCCCTGAAAAAAAGACATCATACAACGTTAAAAAGTAGCAGAGGCATTACACAACCCAAATGGCATTCTCCTAAAAGCAAATGTCCCATGGGGACAAGTAAATGTGATATTTTCATGATCCTCAGGAGCAATGACAATTTGATTGTATCCTGAATATCTGTCAAGGAAGCAATAATGAGAATAACCTGCAAGTCTATCAAGCATTTGATCTACAAAAGAAAGAGGAAAATGATATTTTCTAGTAGCCTTATTCAACTTCCTATAATCAATGCATACCTGTTATCCTGTCACAGTTCTAGTGGAAATCATCTCATCTTTTTCATTCTTAACCCTTGTCATACCACCTTTCTTAGGCACTGTCAAATATGGCATAAATGATTCCTAGATTCAAAAGCTTGAGTACTTCTTTCTTAACTACCTCTTTCATGGTGGGATTAAGCCTCCTGTGGTGCTCCATTGATTGGTTAAAGGTATCTTCCATCAAGATTATGTGCATACAGACTGACAGACTAATATCTTTAAGATCCTTAATAGACCAACCAATGGCGGACTTATGATCCCTTAACACTCTTAACAATTTTTTTCTTTCACAGAAGATCGGAAGATATGATAACAGGGAAAGAAAACAAGCCATCTAAGAATGCATATTTCAATTGAGGAGGCAACACCTTTAATTCAAAAACAAGTTTCTCAACATTTACAACATACAAAGGAGCTAGAGACATCGGTTTATATATTTTAGCGCATATTGGCATGTTATCTAACCACTTAGCATACAAAGCAATTTCATCAAATATGGTATCTACACTATCCACATCCATTCTGCTTTGTTCTAAATAATCATTAGCCAACATAACCTCAACATGCTCAGAAACAGAATGATCAATTATGCCTATAGTATGACAAGTACTACCCTCATCATGATGACTCAAGGACTTATAAATATTAAAAACAACATTTTCATCATTCACCCTTAGAGTCAACTTCCCTTGTTGGACATTAATGATAGCCTTCCCAGTTGCTAGGAGTGGGCGCCCAAGGATCATAAGAATCTCAGAGTCCTTTTCCATGTCCAAAACTACAAAATCTGTAGGGAAGATAAATTTGTCAAGTTTAACTAATACATCATCAACAATACCTCTAGGATAAGCTAAGGATCTATCAACTAGTTGCAAGGTGATAGTGGTAAATAGCACTTCTCCAATGTCAAACTTCCTATAAACAGATAATGACATTAAATTAATAGAAGCACAAAGATCACAAAGAGCTCTAGTAACATTTAAAGAACCAATAGTGCAAGATATGGTAAAACTCCCTAAATCTTTGAAACAGAATGATCAATTATGCCTATAGCATGACAAGTACTACCCTCATCATGATGACTCAAGGACTTATAAATATTAAAAATAACATTTTCATCATTCACTCGAGTCAACTTCCCTTGTTGGACATTAATGATAGCCTTCCCAATTGCTAGGAGTGGGCTCCCAAGGATCATAAGAATCTCAGAGTCCTTCTCCATGTCCAAAACTACAAAATCTGTAGGGAAGATAAATTTGTCAAGTTTAACTAATACATCCTCAACAATACCTCTAGGATAAGCTAAGGATCTATCAACTAGTTGCAAGGTGATAGTGGTAAATAGCACTTCTCCAATGTCAAACTTCCTATAAACAGATAATGACATTAAATTAATAGAAGCACAAAGATCACAAAGAGCTCTAGTAACATTTAAAGAATCAATAGTGCAAGATATAGTAAAACTCCCTAAATCTTTGAATTTTTGTGGTAACTTCTTTTGCAGCACAGTACTACATTCTTCAGTCATGCTAATCATCTCATATTGCCCAAACTTCTTCTTTTTAGACAAGACATCTTTCATAAATTTAGCATAATTGGGCATTTGCTCTAAAGCTTCAGCAAATGGGATATTAATGTGAAGCTTTTTTTAATAACTCTATGAATTTAGCAAATTGAGAGTCTATTTCTTTCTTTTTAAAACGTGAAGGATAGGGCAAGGTATTAGGTACAGAAGGTAGAGGATTAGATTACTTACTTGAAGATGCCGACTCCTTCATCTTTTCCTCTTTTTCGAAGACCACCTTGGGTTCATCTTCTATGGTAGGCTCTTGGATGGTCTCTTCTACCTCTTGCTCCTCATCTTCATCATCGATCAAAGGAGTGGACAAATTTTTTCCACTCCTCAAAGTCACGGCCTTGCACTCCTCCTTTGGTTTTCTTTCAGGTAACTAGGAAACTTACCCTTTTTGCATTGTTTGAAGAGAAGTGGCTATTTGGCTAATTTGTACTTCAATGTTGTGAATAGCCTTGCCATGATTTTGTACGGTGCTATCCAATGCGGTGGTCCTTCCTTTTGACTCCCTTATGAACTCCACCATCAAGTCTTCTATGTTGGACTTCTTCTCGGTGTGTGATGGACCTACATTGGAAAAATCGGGAGGACCTTGCAAACATTTCTATTGTTAGCATAAGAAAAGTTTTCTTGGTTCTTCAAGTTAGGATGATAATGAGTTGGAAGTTGTTGTTGTTGGTGGCCTCGATGATGTTCTCAATCAACATAATTGGTCGTTTCGTTGTCTCTTTGTTCTAACTCCTTTTGTGTTCACATCTCCGACGCCAAGGCGGCAAGGGATGCTATGGATGGTAGACTTACTTGAGCTTGGCCCACTGTAGTCAATTCAGAAAGAGCATTAGTGAGGGAAACCATTTGAGCTTTAAAAGAGTTTACTCTCATCCAGCTCATACAATCCGACGGATTTTGGGATGATTGGAGAGGACCATTCATATGGGCGATTGTAAGATGTAGTGGCCAAATCTTCTAGTATCGTATAGGCCTCTTGGGCATTCTTGGAGAAAATTGAGCCTCCAGTAGTGGCATCTAGAATGGATTTGGATGAGCTTGATAATCCAATGTAGAAGAGTTGAATTTGCAACCAATCTGGATAGCCATGTTGAGGGCACCTTCTTAAGAGATCCTTATACCTTTCCAAAGCCTCATATAGTTGTTCATCCTCAAGTTGGCGGAATGTAACACCTTAATCTTTGACCTAAGTGCATTATAAAAAAAAAGAAACTAAGACAAAGGGAGGTAAAACTTGGGACACAAGCCTATGAAGTTAAAGAATTTTGGAGACAGAAAATCTAGGCTTGTGGATTTAGCCAAAGTCTCGACCAATCTAGGAAGTTAGCAAGATTAGGCAAAAGCCAGCAAGATTAGCGAGACCAGGAAAAAGCTAACGAGATTAGCAAGAGCCAGCGAGATTAGGCAAAAAATCAGCGAGACTAGCGAAGACCAAATAAAGATTAGCAAGACCAAGTAGTAACCAGCGAGACTGGCAACTAACGAGACCAGCGAGAGGAGCGAGACCAAGGAAAACCAGTGAGATTTGTGAGACAGAAAGTGGTTAGCGAGACTTAGCGAGACTCATCTTGCTGCTTCTCTAGTGAAACCTACAGGGAGAATCGGCGAAAGTATTTTTCTGCAATTTTGATCGAATCTCTGATAAGTTTTGACTATATTCTGGGTTTGACACTTCATAAGGGGAGGTGTTGAGCTGCATGACCAAGAATACATGCAAGGCACCATGTGTTTTGATGCATGAAGAAAGAAGCATACAAGTAGACATTTGGAAGATGAGATGTCAAATTTTGGGCTGAAGAATTGGCTGAAGTTTTTGGCTATAAATGGGGATCATTTGTGAAGGAAATTTCATCATTCTCAGCCGAGAGTACCTAAGGAGAGAAAGAGAGAAAGAAAGGAGAAAAGGAGAGAAAAGAGAAACCGAGAAGAAAGGAAAAGAAAAGAGTGGCAGAAAGAGAGAAAAGGTAGACCAAGAGATAGAAAAGAGAAAGAAAAGAAGGGAGAGAAGGAAAGAGAGAAAGGAGTTGGAGGATTTCTTCTGGAAGATTTCTTTTAAGGAGCTTGGGATTCTCAAACGGGTGCCTGTCAATTTCTCCGTTACTATGACTGTGAGTGGTTGATTTTCTTTTCGTGAGAGAACATAATTATATAATGAATGAATAATAGCACGTTATGAGCTTTAATTGATAAATATGGTTTACTGTATTATACGTGCTATAGTGAGATCTTGGATAATTTGTCAGTTGTTAGCACGATGTTGTAAGCATGTTAGGATAACTATGTGCATATCGAGCTTATTGGATTTATGGAATATATGTATGTGTATATATATATATATATATATATACATATCGAGCTACTTGGATAAATACAATTTGCGCATTGAGCTTGATTGATTGATAGGTACGTTTCTATGCTGAGGGCATTGTTGTTGAAGGTCGTGAGTGGATCGGGACTTATTACCGCACAGGATGGTCAAGGGGTTAAACAGACCTAGTTCCTAAGCCTGTAGCGTGGATTTTCCTCATGGGATGGTCAGGGGGTCGACAGGCCTAACTCTTGAGCCCACGGGAGGTGCCTGAAGGGATGGCCAAGGGGTCGACGGGCCTACCTCTTAAGTCTCAATGATAAGCAGTAGGAACTATGTGTGCACATAAAAGTCTAGATGTATGTGAATCGTTGACTATCATGATGAGTTTGGCTGTGCCGAAGGCCAGCGAAAAAAGCGGACACTTGAGATAACCCTACGGGGGGAGGTTTGATTAACTAAGTTCGATATGGTTTGATTTATACTTGCTCATGAACTTCGTTGTGAGAATTATTATTATTGTCATTATTTTTTTTTTGAAAGGGTTAGTGAAACCCTTGTCGTATCGATCACTCACTCAACTTCGTTGAAGCTCATCCTTTTCTTATGGTTTTCTTTCCAGGTAGCAGTCAAGTTTTCATTGTTGTTCAAAGTCAAGGTCTGTTGAGAAATTATGTGTACTTGGTCATAGGCGGCAGTCTAAAAGAAAGGAACTAGAAACATGTCTCTGTAAATAGATTTGTTAAACATTTGTACTAATAATAATGCATGTTTTAAATGTTAGTATAATTTCTGCATGTCTAAGTTGCATATGTTAGTTCCAAGAAAGGTAGGGTTTGAGGGTAGACATCCCAAGAGAGTCGGTGTCTGCTGTCCTCACGCTCTATCTTTACGCTCTATCTCGGGCTGTGGGAGAGTGACTCGGGGCTAGGTGTGACACGGAATGTTCCAATCTCCGTTTTTAGCCTTTGAGATTTAGTCGATAGAAAATATTTGTTCAAGAAAGCTTGAGCCAAAATCTCCCATGTAGTGATACTGTTCGGAGATATGGTTTCCA
This sequence comes from Citrullus colocynthis, assembly GCA_031780015.1. NCBI lineage: Eukaryota > Viridiplantae > Streptophyta > Magnoliopsida > Cucurbitales > Cucurbitaceae > Citrullus > Citrullus colocynthis. The sequence goes on along the minus strand of QLSR01000100.1, from coordinate 1,601,006 downwards.
ACCAATCCTTTGCTTGATCCTGTAAAGAGAAAGGAAAAAGTCTTAGTTTAATAGTATCGTTAGAAACACCATCCATCTTTACCGTTTCGCATATTTCTAAGAAAGACCGTAAGTGCTTATGAGGATCTTCATTGGTTCTTCCTCTAAAGGCTAGCTCTCTGGCCATTTGGATCAACCCTAGTTTTAACTCAAAGTTGTTAACATTGATGGGCACATTCATAATGTTAGGTTGATTTGCCGGTGGTGTCGATTGAAAGTAATCCCGAATTGCCTTTGGTATCTCCTCCGCCATCTCCTTGGTATGATTGTGTTAAGCCCTTAGATTCCTTCTATAAGTCCTATCAATCTTGGGATCAAGAGGGAAAAGGTTAGTATTATGATGAGGCATAAATCGACAAAATTATCAACCAAAATAATATACACCTCAAATTAAGATCTATCAATTCTAATGAATATTAAGCAATTAAAACCGTTCTTTGGATCCCCGGGACAAGTAAAAGTGGTCTTTTCTTGATCCTCAAGAGCAATGACAATTTGATTGTACCCAAAGTATCCATCTAGGAAGCAATATTGAGAATAACCTGCAAGTCTATCAAGCATTTGATCTACAAAAGGAAGGAGAAAATGATATTTTCTAGTAGCCTTATTCAACTTCCTATAATCAATGCACACCTGCCATCCTGTCATAGTTCTAGTGGCAATCATCTCATCTTTTTCATTTTTTACAACAGTCACACCACCTTTCTTCAGTACTACTTAAACAGGACTTACCCATGAACTGTCAGAGATGGCATAAATAATATCTACATTCAAAAGCTTGAGCACTTCTTTCTTAACTACCTCCTTCATGGCGAGGTTAAGTCTCCTTTTGTGTTCCACTAAAGGATTAAAAGTATCTTCCATCAAAATTCTATGCATACAGACTGACAGAGTAATACCTTTAAGATCCTTAATAGACCAACCATTGGCGGACTTATAATCCCTTAACGCTCTCAACAATTTTTCTTCTTCCACAGAATTTAGATCAGAAGATATGATAATAGGAAAAGAAGACAAATCATCTAAGAATGCATATTTTAAGTGAGAAGGTAACACCTTTAATTTAAGAGTAGGTTTCTTAACATTACTTATAACATGCAAAGGAGCTAGAGGCATTGGTTTATACATTTTAGTGCATATTGGCATGTTATCTAACCACTTAGCATACAAAGCAATTTTATCAAATATAGTATCCACATTATCAACATCTATTATGCTTTGTTCTAAATGATTAGTAGCCAACATAACCTCAACATGCTCAGAAATAGTATGATCAATTATATTTATTGCATGGCAAGTACTACCCTCATCATGATGACTCAAAGACTTATAAATATTAAAGACAACATTCTCATCATTCACCCTTAGAGTCAACTTCCCTTGTTGGACATCAATGATGGCCTTCTCATTGCTAGAAATGGGCACCCAAGGATGATAGGAATCTTAGAGTCCTCCTCCATGTCCAAAACTACAAAATTTGTAGGAAAGATAAATTTGTCAACTTTGATTAACACATCCTCAACAATACCTCTAGGATAAGCCAAGGATATATCAACTAGTTGCAAACTGATAGTGGTAGGTTGCACTTCTCCAATGTCAAGCTTGATGTAGACAGATAAAGACATTAAGTTAATAGAAACACCAAGATTACAAAGAGCTCTAGTAACATTTAAAGACCCAATAGTGCAAGGTATAGTGAAATTCCTTGGATCTTTAAGTTTTTGTGGTAGTTTCTTTTGCAGCACAGCACTGCACTCTTATGTCATGCTAATCATCTTATATTGCCCATACTTCTTCTTTTTAGACAAGACATCTTTCATAAATTTAGCATAGTTGGGCATTTGCTCTAAAGCCTCAGAATATGGGATATCAATATGAAGCTTCTTGAATAATTCTAAAAACTTAGCAAATTGGGAGTCTATTTCTTTCTATTTAAAATATTGAGGATGGGGCAAAGTGTTAGGTACAAAAGGTAGAGGGTTAGATGACTTACTTGAAGATGCCGACTCCTTTATCTTTTTTGCTTTTTCTAAGGACTCTTTGGGTTCATCTTCTATGATAGGCTCATGGATGGTCTCATCTACCTCTTGCTCCTTATCCTCGTCATCGATCAAAGGAGTAGACCGATTTTTTCCACTCCTCAAAGTCAAAGCGTTGCACTCCTTCTTTAGATTTCTTTCGAGGCAACTAGGATACTTGCCCTTTTGCATTGTTTGAAGAGAAGTAGCTGTTTGGCTAATTTGTACCTCAATATTGTGAATAGTCTTGCCATGACTTTGCACCGTGCTCTCTAATGCGGTGGTCCTTCCTCTTGATTCCTTTATGAACTCCAACACCAAGTCTTCTAGGTTGGACTATGTGTGATAGACCTACATTGGAAAAACTAGGAGGACCTTGCAAAACATTTCTATTGTTAGCATAAGAAAAGTTTTCATGGTTCCTCAAGTTATGATGGTAATGAGTTGGAAGTTGTTATTGGTGGCCTCTATAATGTCCTCTATCAACATAATTGGTCGTCTCATTGTCTCCTTATTCCAACTCCTTTTGTGTAGACATCTTTGAAGCCATGGCGGCAAGAGATGCTATGAATGGTGGACTTACTTGAGCTTAGCCCCCTACAGCCAATTTAGAAAAGCATTAGTAAGGGAAGCCATTTGTACTTTAAGAGAATTTATCTCATCCACCTCATACAATCTGACAACTTTTGGGATAATTGCAGAAGATTGTTCACATGGCCAATTGTTTGATTTAGTGGCCAAATCTTCTAGTATGATATAGGCCGCTTGAGTATTCTTGGAGAAAATTGAGCCTCTGGCGTGTCACACCCCCTCCCAGACTACCCTTACTACTCGGGAAGTGAGTGTGAACCGGCACACACCTATATTCTAAAGTAACTAGAGAACAATCAACTTTCGTTCATGCAATCTTATTTATATGCCATATTATTCCATAAACTAACCCAACTCTTCAAGATGAGTGTTCTCTATATACATTCAGAAACAAAACCCCTACAATCCTAAGGAACATGTTTGACAAAATAAAGCATTTACATGTACGGGGTATTTACAACTATCTCAAGGACTGGTCCAAAATAAACCCAGACGAGGATCTTTTGTAGGCTAGGCGTCCCAGACACGCTCGCTACCTGAAACGAACAAACAAAAGAAACGCGTGAGCCTAATGCCCAGTGAGTGATAAACTTAAATTTTCCCAATTATTATTACACTACTTGAATATGAATTGGCATGAAGCATCAAAACATCACATGTCTATATAACCAGAAATTCAAGCTAACTCATGCTATAGAACACTAGTAGTACAATTATTCTTTCTTAGCTGTGGCGGAGCGATGCTCTACGCTCACAACTTCGTGTACCACTTCTCATCACATCCATATACGGATACTTCCACACTCCTTCCCTCGATATATAATCCCTCAAATGCCTTCACATACTGTCCCTCAGCATTGAGTTTTATAAGAACGGAGTTCCCATGTGCCTTCGCATTTAATTCCCTCAGCACTGGATTCCCTCTCAATACACTGCTCAAGTGCCTTCACCTGTGATCCCTCAGCACTGAGCTATTACATGCATTGGATTTCTGCATGCCTTCACACATTGTCCCTGAGCATTGGAATCCACATCAATCAACTATTCAAGTGCCTTCACACATGGTCCCTCGGCACTGAATATCATCTACATTCTTTAATTCTTAAAGTACAACACAATCATTCCATAACTACTCCATATGACAGATTTCACATACCCATTATTATTAAAACTGGCTAAGAGTATTTGATATATTAACAAGTAATCAGTCACAACTTGTCTTGGCTTTAAGTGGATTATACACCTTCCCGAGCTCTTCCTGGCCTGTAAATACACATTTCTCGCGTTAGGTTTTTCCTTAAACTTCCTTTCTATACCTATTTAGTATACATAATTAAACTTTATACTCGTCTCATCACCGAACTCTCTTATTCCCAAAACATTCACAATTAGCGACACTCCATATATCTTGGCGAGTTTACCAGCGAAACCACACTTTAGGACACTGTACTAGCGATATCGGATTGAACGAGACTAGCGAGATTACCTGAGGAGCGATACCCAGCGAGACTCCAGCGAGAGTTGTGAGACGCAAAGCCCCTTTTGCGTTACCAGCGACACTCGCTTCGCTGCTCAGTCTCCCGCTCTTTCAGCGATACTACTGTCGTAGCGACACAATTTTCCTTCTTTCCTTCTACTTTTCCTTTAACCTGCTAAACATCACAGTCTAGCCAAATTCAGAACTTCCTTTCTTCTACAGCTTGTAAAGACCTAAGTCTTTTATCTTACCTCAAAGTCTAATAAGGAAGGTCCTCTTCGTTTGAGAGATATTCTTAAGTAACCCGGAGTTGCTCCTAATCATCCTGCAACTCAGCTCCACTCTCTTCTACCTGGAGTTTAACACACATTTACTCAAATTCGGCTCGTGTATCCTTCCATGAAAATTGCTAGAAATCAAGTTAACTTACTAACCTCAAAATTTCGACCCTAACCATAGCTTCCACAGTTTGTTCTTCCCCTAGCACCGAGTGATACTCAGATTAAGTAACACCAGCTGAGTTCTCCGCTCCAGCTCAAGTTTCCTCCATGAAAACGACGAGAATTCCCACATCAAACTAACATAAACACCTTCTTCCACCTCCTTCCATTGTTTAGCTTTGAAATGGGATCAACTCGAGCTCTGAAACATAATCAAAATAATTGAATACTCAGTCCGCCTATATATATGTCACCGACTTAATCTCCATTTCATCTCTATATATTGATCTCATCAACGCATACCTTCTATGCTTGGCTTCAGCAGCGCATAGCCTCGGTTTTGTGTGTCACCAATGCACCAATGCATACCCGCTTTCAACGCATGGTAATGTTCAACGCATTGTGGCTTCAGACGCAGAGTGGCCTTTAACGCCTAATGGCCTTCCCTCACATCTGCGTCCACACCAACATACTTTCACCAACGCATAGTGCTACCAACTCATGGCCAATTGTAAGCACTGACTTGTAATACCAAATGTTGGGGAGAGCAATGCGATTGAGGTTATGCATTACTAGACGAAGAATAGCCGAGAAGTAGCCAAGAAGTAGAGCAAAATTTTAGTTAAGTGTTAGCCAAGACCATGCGTTGGTGAAAGTAGCGGGAAGTTGAATTATTTGAGGAACCATGCATTGTTGATTGAATCACGAAGGGTTGTGAGATGAAGTAGTCGTCGCATCGAAGGATAAGTGATCATTGGCGGGAAAAGAATACGCTTGAACCATGCGTTGAAGTCACCATGCGTCGAAGACAGCCATGCGTTGAAGTCACCATGCGTCAAAGACAGCCATGCGCTGAAGTCACACTGCGTCCAAGACAGAACGGTCTTGACGCGATGAAGCTAGTGGTGTGAATGACTATGTTGTATGCGTCGGAAGTAAGAGGCGCCGAGAACACCATGCGCTGAGAATGGTTAGTTGCTGAAGACGATGAAGGAGAACATAGACATGAGTGCCTTGCGTCGAAGAAAAGGCCCGCGCCAGCCTACTAGTGAGGGGTAAGTCGGCATTATCATCTCGGTACTTGTGAGGGATAATTCGGCAGTATATATATAGGTGAGTTTAATCACTTTCAGACATTTTAAGAACTTAAGTCGGTTCCATCTTTCAGAGAAACCACAAGAGAAGGAAGAGGAAGGTGTTCTTTTAGTTTTTGGATGAAATTTCACTCGTTTTGGTGCTCAAATCAGAGTTGGAACAGGAGACGGATTGCAGATGCACAGACTGAACAGTGGTTGATGTTTAGAGTAGAATGACTCAAGGAAGCCGAGTTTGGGGCTGAAATTTTGAGGTTAGTAAGTTAACATAATTCCTAACAAGTCTTATGAAGGATGGTTAAGCTTAAATTGAAGTTAATCACATGAATCTTTAGGTAAAATCAGCAACTACAGAACTACTATGCAATCCGGAGCAACGCAGAGTTATTTTGGCATAACTGGAGAACGAAAAAGAGTTAAGCCTTGAAATTTTGAGGTAAGCTGTGGAACTTAATTCTTTACAAGTTTGTAGAAGGAAAGAAGTCTTAATATGGGCTGGAAATGCGTTTTTAGCAGGGATTAAATAGAGAGATCAAGGCTGTAGCAGTCAGCTTTGTTAAGGAGTAGTTAAAGCTCAACGTGGGTATAACAACAGGAGTAAACTGCACACAAAGTGCCCCTGGAATCAGGGTATAACAGAAGGGTAAGGAACAATTAGTGGTTATAGCTTTAGTGTTAAAGTTTGAGAATAAACCTATGAGAGCCTAACCGCGTGATGAGTTACAAACATTGTCCGTGTAATGAGTTACTGTTTATGTTTTGATGAATGGAAAAGAAGTATAATAAGGGAAAATATCTATTTCAGGCCAAGAGGAAATAGGAAAGGCGTATAATCCACTCAAGGCCTAGGAAGAATTGTGAGTGACACTCTTTTTACTTTAAAACGATTTTGTGGAACATGATAGTTCGGTTTTCCAATGAAATGTGAATTTGTGATTAAATGATTTATGAAGCATATTTATGTTCTTAAAGCTATTGAAAAGCATGTTTATGAAATGTTATTGATATAATAATTGCTCTGTATTCTTATGGACGAACGGTTTGTATAAAATGTTGCTTTTAAAAAAAAAAAAAAAAAAGAAAATGTTTTAGAAGAGGCTCAATGCTAGTAAGGCATGTGAGTTTCCCCGGGACCCAGTACTTGGGCAGCCCGCCTATAAAATGTTTTAGAGGAGGCTCAATGTTGAAGGACATAAGAAGGCATGTGAGTTTCCCCGGAACCCAATACTGAAGGACATGTAGAAGGTACATGGGCAACTCGCCATATTCCTATGTGCACATAGAGGTTATATGCTGGTGCGTTGAGTCTTGCCCCGCATCGAGCCTTATATGTTTTCGACGTTGGGGTGTTGAGTTTTGCTCCACTTTGACTAAGGGAAAAGTATTGTATCTAAACTATTTTCTTATGATTTGTTAAAAATCATATATGAAATGATAAGGGCAATTAAGTTGTTTTGACTAATGTATCTGAAGTGATTTTATGTTTTACACTTGAAGTTGAACTCAGTTTTATTCCTGATGATTTCCGAACTAAAATGGTTTGTTAAATTAGTCACTCACTGGGCTTTTAGCTCATGTTTTCCATGTTTTCTTTCCCCTCCAGGTAGCAAGGACGTTCCTGGTGCTTTGCCTTCTCCCACTCGCCCTGCTTAAGCTTCGAGTCTCCAGAAAATCTGACTTGTTGAAGTGTTGTTTGTATGTTAAACCTTAATTAGGTGGCATGTAGATATGTATGTACAATTACCAGGGGTTGAACTCTGGGTTGTGTAAGGACATGTAAAAGAGTTGAGAAATTTTGTTTTGGCTTGTATATACTTTTCTATATGTGATGTTTAAAATGTCTTAGAATGTGGAGGTTACATTGTGAACAGTTTAGAATGTGTGTGAAGGAATGGATGGTATGCGTCACAAGAGGGGTAATGTATACTGTCCTCACATCTCCTTTCAGGTTATGCAGGTAAACTTGGGAGGGGGTGTGACACCAATACTTAGCCATTTTGCTCCCACACATCCCGGCCAACTTTTCGTACTTAGTGCCCAACTCTTAGTCTCTTCTTAACTTGCCTTCTTACAAGGTCAAATACGGGGCTTACACAACGGCAGCATCTAGAGTGGATTTCGTTGAACTTGACAACCCATTGTAGAATAGTTGAATTTGCAACAAATCTAGGTAACCATGCTGAGGACACCTTCTCAAAGATCCTTATACCTTTCCCAAGCCTCATATAGTTGCTCATCCTCAAGTTGGCGGAATGTACCAACCTCCGTTCTTAGCCTTTGGTACTTAGCCGATGGAAAATATTTGTTCAAGAATGCTTGAGTCAAGATACGTAGTGATACTATCCGGAGGTATGGTTTCCAACCAATCCTTTGCTCGGTCTTGTAAAGAGAAAGGGAAGAGTCTTAATTTAATAGCATCATTAGAAACACCATTCATTTTTACCGTTCTGCATATTTCTAAGAAGGTCGTAAGTGCTTATGAGGATCTTCATTTGTTCTTCTTTCTAAAGGCTAGCTCTCTAGCCATTCGAATCAACCCCGGTTTTAACTCGAAGTTGTTGACATTGATGGGCACATTCAGAATGCCGGGTTGATTTGCTGGTAATGTTGGTTGAAAGTAATCCTGAATTGCCTTTGGTATCTCCTCTGCCATCTCCTCCGTGTGATTGTGTTGAGCCCTTAGATTTCTTCTATACGTCCTATCAATCTGGGGATCAAGAGGGAGAATGTTAGTATTATCATGGGCATAAACCGACAAAATTATCAATCAAAATAATATACACTTCAAAGTAGGATATATCAATTCTTATGAATATTAAGCAATAAAAGTCGTTCTTTGGATCCCCAACAATGGCGCCAAAAACTTGATACACACTTTCTGTGTTACCGCAAGTGTACGGGTCAAATTATAATATAAGACGGTTAAGTCCAAATATCATTCCACTGAGGATCCAATTGTGAAGGTTTAAGTTACTTAGCTATTCTAGAATTGAATCAATTTTATTTGAGGATTCGAATTCAAGTTGTGTTTTACGAAAAACTTAAAAGGGAAAGCAAGTAAATGTGAAACACAAGAGGCAAAGAGAGTTTTAGGGTATTGAATCCTTGTTTAATTCATTATGCAACATTCTAGAGTTCATGGATTTTGTTGCAATTCATATGCTTAATCTAGAAACATAAATCCAAGTTATTTTCTATCAAAAACAACATTTTCTCATATAACCTAATTGATTAATAATATCTAGAAACCAATATAAGTTACATAGCATTAGGAGTAGTCTTTAGCAACTTTCATTGTTAACCTAACTATTCGCATGATAGATTAACAACAATTCATTGCTATAGTTCCAATTAGACATACAATCATCTCAACCATACATCCAATCTAACATTCAAGGATGGCCAATCAACAAGAATTAAGCACAATAACGATGAAAAACATACTTATTACAACAAAACCATGAAGAGTCTACAATATCAACATAACTTCATAAACAATTCATCAATACCCTAAAACTAAAGAGTTTAGCCACTCATAGGTTTAGGCAACATGTTCAAAACCAATTTTAGCATTAAAAAAGGGTAAAGAAAGGAGAACTCTACTGTGAAGAAGCCCTTGATTGAGGAGGAACCGCCAAGATGTCCTTAATCTTCATGTTTGGAACTCGAACAACACCAAACTCTCTCTCTCAAACTCTCTTCTCTCTTCCTTGCAGCCAACTCACTTTTTAAGACTCTCTATTGTGTTGTTCTCTGATTTCTCTTATGTCTCCATGCTTTAGGGTTGCTGGAACCCTCCAATTTATAGAGTTGGCCGCCCAAAATTCTTTCCAAAATTATAAATCTGTCAAATAAGGAAAGTTGGCGTCGCGGCACTGGTCAATGACGTCGCTGTGCTGACCAACATAAAATGGTGGCGCCACCGCGCTGTGTGTCATTAAAGCCTACCCTCGGCGCTGCGTCAATGCTACTACGTTGTTCTTGACTGATGTTTTCTGGAAAAAGCGTCGTGGCAACGCTGAGTTGGCGACGTGACGCTGCCCTGTTTTTGGCAATTTGGTGATTCTTTCCTCTTTTTCTTTTGGCTTTCAATTTTTATTTTCTTTATATTGAGTTGAAAATCACTAATAAACAAGTGAAATATAATATAAACTCCCTTAATTTAAGAGAATAAAAAGCACTTTTCAAGTGCTTTTCATTACCAATAAAATTGGGCGCTCAAATTCTCTCCGAACACCATTGAAAAATTCTTCAGACCAAAACCCTCTGATTTACTCGGTTTCAGCGAGAACCTCTGGTTTCTTTAAGTTTTCTCAACTTTTCGACTTCAAATCACTTCAACAACACTAAGTTTTCTTCCTCACTCATTTAGCTTCAATTTGGTTTCAAACAATAAGATTTTGCACGAGGGAATTGGAAGAACCACTCATTTTCTCCAACTACTTCAGTTTACCCGAGCTGTTGTCTTATTCCACTAATCATTTCTAGCTAACCAGCTGCTTGCTTACCATCAATGTAGCTCTTCCTTCATTTTTCTTTATCCTCATCACCATAAATAAATTTATCCCTTTAAAATTCAAATTTATTCAATTTATTTATTTATTTACTTTAATTAATTTTTATTCCTTTATTATACTTTTTATAGGACACTTCAAAAATCTTTTTTCTTCTTGTTCAAACTCTAACACACCATTGGTTACATTACTTTTCCATCCTTTTAAAGGCTAAATTGACCATTGGTTACATTACTTTTCCATTCTTTTTAAAGGCTAAATGGAATTTAAGCTTGTTTAATCAAACTCCACAATTTCTATTTTGATTTTTACTTAAGTCATTAGGTCCTCTTTACCTATTTAAATTTAGAAGAAGAAGAAGAAGAAGAAGAAGAAACTTATCACAAAATCATTGACGAGCAACCCATGCACGACGTCCGTCAGAGCTGGCGGACGACGTTTGGCGTTTGGGCGGCGCAACTTAACTAAAACGGATGGAAACAGACGGCACAGCAAACGGAGACGTGGTGCTGGAACGAGCGATAACTGGCGACTGAGAATAACCGAGCGGCGGCGACTGTTGCAGCAATTCCGCGGCGGCGACCTGGGCTGCTGATCGAGAGAGAGAGTGTCGGCAACCACGAAAAAGAAGAGAGAAAAAAAAATTAACGTTTACTTTTACTTTACTTGCACACTTAAATAGAAATCTGAAATATATATATATATACAGATATTTCTTTTCCTTCTTTCCTCTTAGTGCACAAAATAATTTTAAACTCCTAATAACTTCTAAATTAAATTTAAACTTCTAAATTTCTGGAATTAAATCTAATTTTCCACTAATTAAATTAAACCTAAATCTAATTATTGTATCATGATTAAATTAAATTATTTTTTAAAAAATAATTCAATTAAGTTTTACAATTTAAAAGATAATTCAAATAATTAGAGATAATTAAATTAAAATTCAACATCCCTTCACTAAAAGTCTTCTCTCTACAATATTGTTTCTACTAAATTTCCTCTTTGATGTGGATTTTACCTAGAGACGGGTCACTCCTTAAAGATTTAACTGAGGAGTGGAGAATATTTGCCCATAAATTAAAGTGGGCGAGTGAGCGGAAACGGAAGAAAAAAAGGCGAACTACTTGTAGATAAATAGTTTTCGCTCCTATATTAATGTTAAAGGCATTTTCAACCATTTTATTTTTCCATACTTGGGGTATCAACTTTTAAACCAAGGGTATCTTTGTAATTAGACACCAATAATTTTCATCCATATATTAATGGTCGTAAGGATATTTTTTTTTAGTTTAAAGGTGTATTAGTGGAACTTTTGATGTTTAAGGATATTTTTTAGATAAAGTATAACAATTTTCATCCAAAATTAATGATCCAAAATTAATGATAATGTATTTTTTTATTTTTTATCTTTTATTTTTAAAATTTTAAAAATATTATTGAAGCTTTTTAAAGTTTAAGAGTATTTTTTACACAAAATACAAAGTTCAAATGTATTTTCTATGATTCAAGCACACACACATTCAAATGTATTTTCTATGATTCAAGCACACACACATACATATATTTGAGCTAAGGTTTTCGACTTTCGAATATAAGTATTTGACAAATTGAAACATTAAATGTTTATATATGTCTAATACCTATGATTTAACTATAGTTAAGATATAAAACAACTGATATTTCCATTTATGAAATACGTCTATTTAAAAAATCGAAAACCTTGGCTAAAAATTAAAAAGAAAATGAAAACCTACTCATATTATTTGATCAAATTTATTGTTATAACAATAATGAGAGTACTATATAGATAAGACACCAATTATCATTTTAAAAATTGATTGTGTGATCTCCACACCTAAAATTATTAAACAAAAAGAAAAAAAAAATTGTTAGTAAAAATAGATGGCAACGTTAAAAAAAAAAAAATGATAAACCTATCAGACGTTATACCATTTCGAACATCATCCATATTTTAGAAGTTTTGCTATAAATTATCAAGTTCAAATTTTGTGTGAACCATATAAGTGTATAAAACTTATCTTTCTCACACACCTCCCCATGCCCACGTGTTGTCATACAACACACCTTAACTTCGTATTGTCTCCATTTGTTTAATTTTAATTTTAAACTTAATAAAGTGTTAGCAATTTTTTTACCTTTAAAAGAATGTGTTGTAGTTTTTATTTTTTACAAGTGTTTGTTTGAAAACTAATTTTTATTTTTTTCAAAATTTGAGTTTTGACAAAGTTGTTCAATAGTTCATTTATGTAAATTGAGCATGTGATTATTGAAATGAGTGGGTCAATATTACATTAGTTTTTGTTAAAAATAATTAGTGAATTAACTATAATTAAACTGAAATTTCAAAATAGGATTAAATTAGATATAATTGAAAATTTATTGATAACAAATTTAATGGATAAATTTTAAATCTATTTTAAAAAAACACATTCAAATAAATATAGTGGCACTTCCTCAGTTATGAACATAGTAAAATTTTTATACTCTGTATCTTTTATAACTAAAAGAGAGAGTAGTCGCCCATCAATCACATTTGGTTCATATTTTACTATTATTGAATAATCAATCATATACAGCTACTCGTTGGAGGCGAAGAATCAAACTTTTAACCTAGAAAATTTAGGAGTTCCCCCATTCTAAGTTAAAACTGTTCCCTCTCAAATTTCCCCCTTGCAATTTGTAACCCTAGTTTCTCATAAATTGATTTCTTCTTCTACATACTTCATTCTCACTTGAATCTCCCCGGACTCCACTCCGCCGAGGCGCAGCCAAACGTCTTGCACCACCTCACCGTCGACACACCGTATGGAGTATTCCTCCGCAATGCTGTCGTCCCTGCCCGGAACCACCTTCCTCAGCGTCGTCTCGCCGGCAGACATTCTCAGAATCTTACTTAGCCGACTTGCAGACAGCAATGGTTGAAGGTTGAACAATGCTCGTCCCATCTTGTCGTCTCGCTTGAACAGATCTTTGTCGAACACTTCCTGCGCAACAAGAATCCTGATGAGATTTGGAAAGAAAAACAGAGACAGGTCGATCGAGATTGCAGAGTCACTTACAAAGTTCAAGAGTCCGGTAGGTTCGGCTCCGATTGTGAAATTGAGTTCTTCATTCCATACAGGATTTAGGTTATTTTTTATCACTTTGGTCTTTGCTTTCTGTATGGATCAGAAACAAACAGACAATCGTCAATCGAATGATACAATAATCGATTGCGATTGTTAATGGAAAATGAAATTTGGAAGAATATTTGAGATTGAGAATGGGAATCACCTGTTTCCCCAATTTGACGATGACGTACGGATCGCTACTTCTGAAATCTCGAATTACGAGATTTTTGCCTTGGACTATGATCACTTTCAGCCGCCCCGATCCCGAAGCCTCCACCGCCATTACTTCTGAACTTGGAAATTTCGAATCGATCTTCAACAATGGATTGGAGAAAGCTGGTTTGAGGATGGATGAACAAAACAGAGAGGATTTGTGATCTGCAAGTCGAAGAAATTCTAGATTTTATTAACACAGAACCAAATCCATGAAGGTAAATCTCATCTTGAATCTAGTTTTCTTTTTAAATGCAAACGCAACTGGAAATCCACTCAACAAAGTGACCAAATTCCGCTTATTAGTAGTAACAAAGAAACAAATTAGATGTAGGAAAGCTAAATTGTGGTTCATAGCCAAAGATCAATGAACTTTAGAGAAGAACTACTGATCCTAAAAGTGGTTTTCAACCGACGATTCGTGTTCCCTAAACCTTGCATTTCTGTTCATCCTTCTAAACTAATTTTAACTACTCTGTCTCTATTTTTTTTTTTTTACATTATTATTATTATTATTATTCCATGGGTTTGTTGTGGACACTTTTTGTTGAATTCCAATTTAGATTATGTAACTCCAATATTGGAGTAATTTTTAATTTATTTAAATTATGGTTGTTTTTAGTTTTACTGTTTAATACGCATGGACAGTATTTTGACATAACACTATTATTGATACAAATTGGATGAGGTCAACGGACTTAGAGAGCGACTCTTTTTACTTTCTTTTGGGAAGTTGTATCGAAGGTTCAAAATAAGGCGATAAGGTGATGTTGATGACAAAAACGATGTTTTGATTTTATAGAAATATTAACGTCTATAGAAATTTGGACAAACTTTATAAAAGAGGAAAATTAATGAAATTTTGATTATAACTTATTAGTCTATAATATATCATTTTTAATAATCATTCCTATAGATAAGACAACATTGGTGTGGTTTGGTTAAATTTTTAAGTGTTTAATTTTGAAAAATAAAGTCATTTTAGAAAAAGATAGAGTGTTTGACAACCATTCAAAATAGTTTTTGAAAAAAATAAGTTTATGAAATGGTTACAGAAAAATAAAAAGGAAAAAAGAGAGAGAGAAAGAATAAAAAGGAAAAGAGAGAGAGAGAAAGAAAACAAGAGGGAAGAAGAAAACTAGAAGAGATTGAAGAAAAGAGAGAAGAAGGACAACCATCAAAACGATAAAAAGAGAAAAAAAAAAAATTATGAGAGAAACTAGAAAGGAGAGAGAAACGATAGTTTGTTACATTTTCGTTAAAAAAAATAAAATAAATAAAAAAAATCTTAAATATATAATGAAGATGGGCTGACATTTTCAATTAAAAAAGAAAAAAAAAAATCCTCTTTGTGCTCTCACATTTTAGTGAAAGTTTTTAGAGATAATTATGGATGATTTTACCTTTTTTACGTTGACCGATGTAGCATTTGTTGCTGTTTATTAAACAAATTTTTTTCATATTTTCCAAACAATATTAATGATGGAGAGAGAATTTGACAAATTTTATATTAATTAATGTGTTAAAAGAATAATATACATTTATTATAGAATATTAATTAGTTGAGATTTTTTTCCTATTTATAATTATATGATTTTCAACCCATTTTCATGTAAGAGACATTTTTTGCTTTTTCGTTTTTATGTTTATATACAAGGCTTAGTTCAAATATATGCAACAATATATTTCAAATATATTTGAGGTTATTTCAAATACATGAGAAGTATAGATTTAATATTATTATATAATATATACTCCAAATTTTAATAACAGTATTGCTTTTATTAAGTTATATATTCCACATTTTTTATCATATGTATATATGTATATTTAGTTATTTTATTACACCTCATATTATATGCTATAAATTAAACCATAAACTAAGAATGATGGATTATCAAAATTTTTTAGAAAATAAACCAAATTTATAGAGTTCAAATTCTATTATTTATTTGGTGTATATATCCTATATCCTAAGTGTTTCGATGTTCTAATATGTATGACAATATATTCAATAGTTTGTTTAGGGTATATATTCTAAGTATTTCGATATATATGCATTTCTAATTAGGTATCGCTTGTGCATGTAACATGTTCTATTGTTTATTTGGTGTTTATATACCAAGTATTCTGATATATATGCTTTGTTTTGGATGTTTGCAAATATTCTAACCAATATATGAAATATAATGGTAAGGTTGACCACATGTTCAACATAAATCACATTATATGTCATAAATTCTAGTATATATCATAAATTTTATTTAAGTAGCTAAAAATCCAAATAAATCAAAACTTAACATAAGCTCCCTAACAGAAATTGTAATTCCAGTTAATGTGACAACTTCAAATTCATTTTCAAACCACATATTTTTCAAATAAACAAAACTATATACCACAGTATATATAATCATGGATGTACTAAATGTTCAATATATATAAGTTTATATATCATAAAACAAGAAATCTAAATATATAAATGAATATATAAAGAAGAAATCTAAGAAAGAAATTTCTTTGAAGAAAAAAAGAAAAAAAAATGAAAACAAGGATGGTTGGAACGATGGTCACTGGTGCAGACACGGATGTCCAGAACAGTGAAAAACGATGGACAACGAGTTAAACAACAACCTAAACTTGAACCACGGAAACGACAGATAACGAGTTAAATGGCAGGAACAACGACAATTGCGTTGTCGATGGTGGTGGGGTGGATTGAGGGTGGGAGGCGGCTGGAGAAAAGAAAGGGAGGAGGAAGAAGAAAAGAGAGGGAGGAGGAAGAAAGGGGAAGTGGAAGAATTTAACAATTTTTTTTCTTTTTTAAAAAGACATCGATGTGAAACCCTAAATACGTGCATGGAGGATAGAGAAAAACTTTGTGCATGGAGGAGAGAGACTTTATATATATATATGGTAAATAGCCTATAACAATAATGAAAAAAGTCTAGCAAAAAAGCATTTTATGTAAAAAATGGGATGTTGTAGATATTAAGGTAATATAGACATTATATTAAGGCATTTTACATAGAAGCCCAAAATTTAAATAGGTAATGATCATGGGCTGTCACATTTTCACATGTAAACATATGTGTGATCACTTGTTAGTTCATTGTGCACATTGGCCAATGCACACTTAAGGTTTATTTTATTTTATTTTTTAAAATTATTATATATGTAGATTAGAATACTCGGGCGGTTCAAGCGATTTTGAGCTTCTTAAGGCTCGTCGGCTGCAGACTGGTCGGTGTTGCACTTTGCAAAATCGGCCTTTGACCGAAATATACATTAGACCGACTGGCTACCATCGATTCGACTGGTTTTAGTTGGCGGGTCAATTTTTTGGTCTTTTTTGCTCACCCCTAGTTTAGGATAAACACTTAAACTCAACTTTGAGAAAAAATGAAATTGGAGTATTTAATGGTTAATTTCTTCCTAATTTGTATAATTCTTAAAATTACCAAGATGTCCTTAAAAGTCATCTACCTCACTTTTACTATGTTGTCTTAGCTACACCACCCTCCACAAGCCAACTTCAGCTGGGCCCGCCTCTGACCACGGCCTAAGTTTGCTAGCCAACTCAGGCCACCGCCACCGGCCACCACCACCTTCAACGGCAATTATTTTAAATTATTACTTCATTTTTTGTAGTAATTTAACATTAATAGAAACACTTTCGTCCTATCTTATGAACAACTTTAAGGTGTATGAAGTTTCATATTTTATTCTTTAAGCAGGGTTATCAAGCACATGAGCGTTCTTATAAACAATTCTTATCAAAAGTTTCCAAGTCAATCTAGACAGACCCCCTTAGATGTATACTGTAAATGTCTATGTAGATGTCGATATGAGAGCAAAAATTTAGAAAACAAATAGAAAAAATATCAAATATCGGTAAGCAATTATAAAATTAAAAAAGACATGAAATATTTGCATACAAAATAATTGTAAATTGTTTATTATAAAATCTACATGTCTAATATAAAAAAAAAGATGATATTCCAACCTCTAATCTAAAATCTTGATAATTCTCATAGAAATTACAATATTAATAAAGTTGAATATCGAAGAAAAGATAGAAAAATGATATAGAGAAAGCAATATGACATGTTAGTGATATTTCAGAGATATATGGGTGATATTTATTTTTGATAGTATATCAATGATAAGTAAGTAGTATATCCACAATTTTGTTGAGCTGCTATAGATATATCTATAAAATGATGTATCGCCAATAAATTGGGGGATAACAATGATAAATTGTGGATTTTCAAGAACAATGATGTTACCCCCAATATCTTTATCAGTCACTTGATTTTTTACAGATATTTCAATGAAATGTCGCAATACTTTCATCATTGGATGAAAATGACATGAAACTATACAATTGACATGCAATCAGAATCATAATTTGAAAAAACTTAAATTTAGTTGATGTAGCTAATTTGTAAAAATAATTTAGCTAATTTGTAAAAATAATATTAAAATAACCTCAAAATTTCGTCGAAATGAGGGAAAAAAGAAAGGAGCCCTTTGAAATCTCAAAATTTTTTAATAAAAAATTTACACCATGGTTGTATTAAAAAAATTTTAAAATGAGAGAGAGATGTAATGAAAAATGAGCGCTTTATTCCTAAATTTTTCTATTCATTTTTACTCTAGCATGCACCACACCTTGAATCTTTTATAGTCAATGGTATAAATTTTATGTCAATTAAGTTAAGCTATATTCATTTTGACAAAATAAAAAAAGAATTAGAAGATTATAATAAATTAATTTAGGAGTAGTTACAAATATAGCAATCCTACCTAAAGTATTAACAGAACAACACAATACAAAAAGAAATTTGCACACATAGCAACATTTAGATTTAGTTCTATTGGGTTTTATGTCCTAAACTTATTGTTCGTAATTAATAGATTTTATTCTCAATAAAGTTGTTGTCGATGTTTATTTAATAAAGTTGTTATTAAATATGTGAATTGCATTTAAATCCAATAAACTAAGAACCCATGGCTATATGGTGAATGCTTAGATTTTATACGATAAAAGTGGACCAAGTTTAAGTAATAGCCAAAGTAGTCTGTAGCATATGAATAAAAGTTGGGTACTTTATCTTGGGAACACTGTGGATACGACCCATTTAGTATCTGATACAAACAATGTGATCCTAAATTGTTCATGCAGAGACATGTGAGTGAGGGTATCCTATGCAATGAGTTTGCATAAGACTAGACTGAGAAATAATCTTGTTTACTTTATAATATTGTTTACTGTTAAAACTGATTATTTCAACCTAATGACCTAAGTAACTCAATTTTAATCCTGAGCTAACTATGAACTCCTGTTTTTTTGACATTATCCTTTAATTTGTATGAGTGAGAGTGGCCAGTTTGCCGACTTAACATACCTCCCATTTTAGGGATAAGATCAGGGAGATGGTTGGCGATATAGCCCTGCAAGATGAAACTCACTCCTATTATTAAAGGATAGTAAATAAGTTGTTCCCTTAAGTATTGAATTTAGGTCCTGAAAAAGAGGCCTCACCCTCTCATTGGCCCGAAAGGGACGTGGTTTGTTGGTTGGACCACAAACCGATTGTTCATTAGAGGACTAGAGGGACTTAAGGAACAAGAAGTAATTACAGGGGTAAAACGATACTTTGACCCAACTGTAATTACGAACAACTTGTGAAAGATTGGCTTACAAATTATGGTTATATCAAATGGACAAAAATATATCTACAGTGATGAGAGTGCAGCTACTGGGCTTTGGTGGAGTGACTTGATAGTTAACGAATGTTAATTAACTAGGTTAAAGAGTTTTAACTAGTTAATTTCAGATCGTTGGAGTTCATGGTCTATAGTTCCATTAGGTCCCCTTGTTAGCTCGTGGACTAAACCTTAGAACAGTATATTGAGACAATTTGAAGTGTTCAAATTTAGAAAATGGAGCATTTTACGGTTTATGCGTTTAATTATGAATTAGGCAAAATTGGAGTGTTTGAGATATTTAAATAATGATTTAAATATCGATCGGATGAATAGAGATTGACCAAATCGAAAATTGCGGGACGAGTGGAAAATTAATTTAATATTTTAATTTAATATAATTAATTAAATTGTTTAATTAATTTGTGAAATTAATTAAAATAAGAAAATTGGAACTTCCAATTTTTGAAGAAAAAGGATGAGATGTTTCATTCTACTTCTTCTTCCTCCACCACTTCCTTCTTCTTTGTCTTAATAACTAAGATTTATGAGCAAATTTCTTAGCTAAGAAGTTTACTTAAGCATCTTTCATAAATAGGAAAAGAAATGATTAAAAAAAGAAAAAGAAAAAGAAAAAGGAGAGCAAGGTTTTTGTTTCAATTTTGCTGAAAATTGAAGAGAACCCACACTCTTAAAGCTGTGTTTTTTCTCTCAAATTTGCTCCAAAATTCATCAAAATTCGGATTCCACCATTTGTTATAAGGCCTGAGAATAACGAGGAAACTCTAGTGGTGGTCTATGAATAGTTTGTGATCAGTTTTTGGAGGTTCTCGAGGACAAATTTTGAGCTACAACAAGTAAGTGTTACTTCCTTTGTATTTCAATTCATCCAAGCATGTTATTCCTCTAAATTGATGTAATTAGAGTGTTTTGTATCCGTTTTTCTTCTACTACATGTTTTCTAACTTCGTCAAGTTCTTGAAGTCTATCCTTGATAAACTCTATCTTGATAGTTGCTTGTCAGTGATAGGATTTATCATCAATATATTTTGCTATATATACAATTTTTTAAAAATGTTACCATACACTTAATTATTAGCTGTAAAAATACTACACATTGCAGTTACCCATTAATCTATTATAGGTAACACCCCGCACTAAAATAAGACTAGTGTGGTGTGAACCGTGTCAATACATTTTTCTCTTCTGGTTAATTATTTGTTGTAGCTCCTCATTATTACTATCATGAATTATTTCTACCAATAAATCCATTTTGAGTTGGTATTTATTTATTCTATATCATTTTATTTTTATCTTTTTTTTTCTTTTAAAGGAGACTTATACTAAATTAATTTGGTGAAATTAATTCACTTTCCTTTATTAGGAGATCCTTTTTGCTTTTAAAAGAAAGGAACAAAAAGAAAAGAAAACCTAAAACATTTTTTTTATTATTTTCTCCTTTTCCCTCTTTCTTCTTTCTCTCTCTCTCTCCCTCCTCCTCCCCACGCATGCCAACCCTTCTCGCCGCCCCCTTTACTCTCTACGTGTGACGAGATTGGCGACTCAATGGCCATTCAGCTGTTCGGCTGTGCGGTGTTCGGCGTGCACGACGGTAACTTAGAGATGCCGCTTGATTCGGGAAGAGATCTGCGGCTCCCTACGAACGGCAGTAGCACCTATTCCACAAGTCTCGTTCCCCCAGCGTGTGGAAGTCGCGACAGAGAGCCCTCACGCATTTTGGGGTAGATTTCAACGGTGTCTCTCTAACACAGTAAGTTTTGGCACTTACCCAACTCGATTCCACGTGAGATTGGTGGCACCCATTATGTATGAATCCCGATTTGTAGGATTCTAGGCATTCGGGCACCAATCAGTGAGGTTTCTGGACGTTTGACTAAATTTTAGTGGGTAAGAACACTTAAAATCCCTTTTCGAACTAGACTAAAATTACTTAGGCGAACCTCTAATGTTGGAAAATATTTAATTATATATTTGGAATGATTCGAACACGTTGCAACAAGGAAACCAACCTATTTCGGGTGAGTATTAGGCGTTATAGCATAATTAGGTTCATTCGATGTCGTTTTAGATGGTAGGATGTAATAAATAACTTATGGGTATTTGGTGATTGTTGTTTTGTGTTAATTCCAAGTGTTCAGATCGAGGTTTAAGCTCGCTTGGGAACCTTGGTATTCGTTAGAAGCCCTTGGAAGGCTTAGGTAAGTAGAATTCTGCCGATTGGGCTTGACTTATTATGTGCGAGTATGTTGCCTGATTTATCTTATTATCATATTAGTATATTGGATGCGTATTTGTGAGGTATAATTTTATGCATGTTTAATATGTGATTTTGTGAGTATGCTAGCATGTGGTCTTATGTGTGACTTGTGGTAGTTGTAACGTAAGCTAGTAGGTGGGCCTTCTAAATTATGGTAGAACGAACATCAAGGCCTTGGGTACAAATGGTCAAGGGTCGGTGTGATGAGTTTAGGTTGAGCATCGAAGCCTTGAGTACAAGTGATCAAGGGTCGATGTGGAGCTTAGGGCCTTGGGTACAAATGGCCAAGGACCGTGCACTAGGAAGTTGGGAAGAATTTTGTTAGTTTTGTGTATATGAGGTTATGCTCTTGAACTCTATTATGTTGAACTTTACCCTAAGGTTGTTGTGTGCCTTGTTGCTTTATGAATACATTGCATGATGGCCCTCTCGGTGAGCTACTTACCAGTATAACTGTATACTGACCCCCCTCCCCCCCTTTTTTTTTTCCAAATTAGAACTTGCATGAAGTGACGGGCTGGTTGACCTTGGTGATGTCGAGGAGGGAACTTAAGAAAGACCAAAGAATAGTACTTAGGCTACTAAGATAGTTCTATTCTCTTGTTAGGACTTTTTGTATTAGAACTTTTATCAATTGAACTTTGTTTAATTTACGTACCTTGGGGATAAAATCTGGTTATCTAAGTTAGGACTGAGTTTAAATTGTTATAGAGTTGTTTACTTTTTCACCATTGGGTTGCTATACTATTAGTTTAAGAGATGATGGTATTTCGAATAATTCTGTGTTGGGCTCTAATTCATTGTAGTGAGTTGAATGATTATGAGAAGTAGTTGAGTCCAATGTTATTGGACGTGTTTCTTTGAAACAAGTTACAGGAAAATTTTGGGATTTGTTGTGGTAGCGCCGTTGTGCTGTTGAAATCTTTTAGCATAAAGGGCTATTAACGTAAATGGTAATTAGCCTAGGGTGATGACCTAGGCTAGTTTAGAAATTTGGTGACGCCACAAAATTAATGTTAATTGATACCATTGTAGATGTCTAGCAAATTTCTGATCCTATTTTTATGGAAGATGTATCTAAAAGTTGTTCGTAAGTCTTGGTAAAATTAAATTTCAAAATTTTAAAATGAGTTCTCACCATCTAATTGAGCTTCATGATCCAACCTCGAAGGTTCTTCTTTAGTTTCTTTCCTTAGGGTTTTCTTTAGTTTTTCCTATTTTTGCTATAGATTTTCTTCTCTATTACTTTTTTCGAAATTCTCCCTCGTAACCATTCAATCGAGAGACCATGACGAGAGAGATTGGGTGACCCAACTCGTGTTGAGATTTATGTCCTAAAGCCTCGTAGTTAATTAGGTATTTGTTATAATAGTTGATTACTTAAAATATGCAATAATAAATTATCCATTATGGGAAAATCTAAGGTTACTTCATGAGACTTGACAGTATGTAGTGGACATACAAGTGGATAATATTCAAGTAATAACCTAAGAGTCTATAGTATATTGATAAGGTTGGGTACCTTATCCAAGTAACACTATGAGTACGACCCACTTTGTAAGTGTCACAAACGATGTAATCCAAATCGTTCGTGTGAAAACATGTGAGTGGGAGTATCTTATACAATGAGATTGTATAAGACTAAACCTCGAAATATTTAGTCTCCCTTTGTAACACCGTTGACTGAAGATATTAATATTTCATAGGATAGTCATATGTAACTCGATCTTAATTATGAGTGAGTTACGGACTTCTGCCTGTTAGGGCTTGTCCTTTGTTTTTTATGGGTGAAAATAGCCTTAGTCGCTGACTCAATAAGCCTACCATTTTGGGACAAGATTGAATGAGGACTTGAGAACATAACTACATAAGTGGGATTCACTCCTTCCCACCTTTAGGGAAAGTAGACGGGTAGTTCCCTTAAGTGTTGATTTCGAGTCTTGAACAAAGGATACCCATCCTCTCACTGGCCTAAGAGGGACTTGGTTTATGGTGCGACCCTAAACAGATAGTTCATTAGAGGGATCTATGGAATTACAAACTATTGGTGAAGGATTACCTTACTGTAATGGTTAAATTCATCAATGCAGAAACATTAAATAGTGCGAAAAGTGCAGCTATAGATCTTTTATGAATGACCCAAAGTTAATGAACGTTGATTAACACAATTAAAGAGTTTAATTAGTTAATCTCGAATCATTGGAGCTGCTAATTTGTAGGTTTATTAGGCCCCGTACTAGCTCACAATGGGTAAACAAGGACCATTAGTTTTGAAAGAATTTGAATTGTTCAAATTATTAAGGGAATAACATTAATTGTATATGATACAATTAATATAATTTATATAGATACATTATAATATACAATTAATTTTGAATGAGATTCAAAATTAAACTATACAATAAAAAAGAGACTCAACATATTTGAATATGATTCAAATATTAAATTATTATGAATAAGATTCATATTATTGCTATAGGTTAAAAATTTAATGTGAATATGACTCATATTAAAACTATAGGTTATTAAATTAATATGAATTAGATTTATATTAAAACTATAGGTTAAAATTTAATATGACTATGATTCATATTAAATCTATAGGTTCTGTGAGAAATAATCATTTGAATATGATTCAAATATGCATTCAATTAAATGTGAGATATTTAATTAAATATGTTAATTAATTAGTTAATTGAATTATGCATTTAATTAGATATGAGATATTTAATTGAATACATTAATTATTACTAATTGATTAATTACATTTAATTAAGTTAAATTAATTACAAGTGAGAGAGAAGGGTGAAGTGACTGGTTGTGATCCCTACTTCATGTATTATTGGTAGTGGTTATGGTAGAGAAGTTTTAACTTCTTAATTATGCTCTCATCTCCTTCTCCTTTTGGATGTTCTCAAGTTAATTCACAAAGAAAGGAGGTTTTTTTTTTTTTTTTTTTTTTTTTTTTTTTTTTTTGGTAAAATCTTCTTCTCAAAATTTTCGATTTCGAAAATTAGTTCTCACAAACCAGTCCTTGCTAAAAGAATAGTGGGGAAGACTTTTTGGTTGCGTCTTCATACTGTTCGTGGGGGATCGATTGTTGAAGACTTGGAGAAGATTTAAAAACTGTTTTTCAAAGGTAATGTTTTCTTCTTCCTTATTTAATTTAAACCATGCATAACTGATTAATTTATGCATTGTAAGTGCTATATATATATATTTGTTCTATTTTGTTAATTTCATCTTCCCAAAATCAAAACAAATCTGATGGAGTTCCCTTTACTTGATATTCAATTATTAAAGCTCTTGCCACCCTGCAACTAGTATAGTGTAGTGGAGCTGCTAGCTTCAAAGTTGACCTTCTTACTAGAAAAGAGGCGCGCTAGCCTAGCACTAGAATAATATACAAGGTTTGGGGGCTAAAAAGTTGTTTGTTGTCTACTTCGAGAGCCTTCACAACCTTGTTCTGTAACTTCCCTTCTTTCATCTGTCCATGAGGCTTTAAAAAGAGAGAAAGGGGCGGCTATCTAGTGGGAGTCATTTTGGTTGTATGCCACGAAGTCCCCATGGATAAGGGGACAAGTGAATCATCACTTTTGGGTGCAGGCAACCCTCGACCATCCATCCTATTTCATTCCATCTTCTTGTATTGCTTTACTAAGCCGTATCAAACTGATACATCTATTTATTGAGAGAAAGGAAGAAAACTCTAAATACTCTTCATTTTGATATTGATAGGGATCCACATTCATTCCTAGACTTTTGTCACTACGGATTGATTGTCTCCACCTAACTACATAGTAGTGGTCTAGGGAATACAATTGCTAGAGCATAAGAGAATTCAGAGTAATGATTTCAGTAAGAGCAGCTGAACGGACTACTATAGTGAGTCTAGTGCCTACGTCAGTCTAGTTGAGTCAAAATGTATGATATAGCAGCCTTTCCGAGTGAGCCTCTAGGATCTCCTGTAAACCCTCATGATGTGGTAAAGGGAGGATATTAGGGGAAGCATAGTGAGTGGAGATTTCCCTGCAGAGAGTTGGATGAGGGGAGACCTTCACGCACGTACGCTTCTACTGTAGGATCCGATCCCATAAATTGGTATTAGAACCAATGGTCGTTTTGATTTTTGTTAATATAAATATAAGAGTTATATTATATATTTAATAAATGAAAAACTAAGAATAAAGTTGTATGCTACCTAATGAGATTAGGATAAGATTAATTATTTTTTTTTTAAATAGTTTGAATTTTAATCAATTAATCTTTAATTTTTTTCTAATAAGATTAGATTTAAAATAAATATTTTGTTTTGTTTTAATAGGATTTAAATAAGAAAATAAAAGATTAATAATAAGATATTGCCTATAAGGGGACCTCGTCTATCAAAGTTATGTCTAGGATTGGGGTATTTAAGCTGGTCGTAACCCCTACTTGGGAACCAATCTACGGGTTGAATTAGTCAATATTTTATTAAGCATGCAATAATGTTTTAATTTATTAAAATGTCTAATGAATTAAAATATTATAGTATAACTATCTAATATAAATGTTATATTGGGAAAACAATATTCAATTAGATAAATATATTAGTCTAATTTACCTAAGTATTGAACCCTTAATTTAAAATACCTAGTAGGAGAAAAAGATGTATATGATATGTCATTTTTCTCTCACTCTCCATAAAAGTCCACACCATGAAATTTTAGAAATACCTCAAAAAGAAGAAAAATAAGAATAAAGATAAATTTGATTTACTGGATTTTTATTGTAAGTTTCGCAACTAGATAGTTGAATAAGAATTCACTATCAAATTTTTCTTCACTACAATTTAATTGTATTTCTTGGAGAATACTCGATTAACTTATAACTTATAACTTATTAAATATGGCACCAAGAAGCTTTTTTCAGTTGGAGACATTAAGATGTCAATACTTATTTAAGTTGGAAATGGTGTTTTCATCATCATAAGAGAAATTCAATTTGTCCATATTTTAGTACTAAGTGATTCATAGAATATGAATGGTTTTAGTAATGTTTTAAAAAGTTGTTTGAAAATATGTTCAACTTTAAATAAGTACAAGTTTAGTGTGTTAAAAGTTAATACATCTGAATACTATCTGAGAAATTCAAGATTAATGAATAAAATAAATAAATAAATTCTTTTCTCCTAAAAAGGTACTTCTCTTTGCCAATTAAAAATTGATTATCATCAAATTTAATGACTTATACAGGTAATTCTCTAAAGGTTTGAGTTAAATTACTTTACTTGTTAAAAGATCTTGCTTTTCATGCAAAATAGTCATTAGACCTTATTAGATAAGGCTATATGTCCAAATAACATGTTAGGCTTGCTCATTCGAACCTGAATGGTCCGATGAATGTAAGAGTAAGTCTGGTATCATAAATATATCATTAATATGATTGATGAATATTTATGAGTAAAGGTATCTTAATCTAATGCAATTTAAGTCTCATTTTCTTTGAAATGTTCAAAGGAAATTATACAAAAGTTTAAATCGATTGGACAAGTCTATTAACACATTATGATCAGATCATAATGGTAAGTACATGAGCCTTAATGTACAATACCTAATTGATTATTTGAGCATTAGATACAATTTGGATGAAATTGTGAAGTAATAAGAGAAGTTTGACCTTGTTTGACTTGGTCATATTAATGATGAGTGTTTTGTTAAATATAGTCTCATCATTTAAAAGTTACACTATTGCCAGGTTTTAGTTAGGACTTGCAATGTATACTGTTATAAATAATTTTAGATTAACGAGATGTTGTAAAAACTAGTTTACGCCATTTTAAGTTTTGGGTATGTTAAGATACTATTGCTTCGAAAAACAAACCCAAAAGGTGAATGTTCATACATTCGCCTAAATGTAGGTTGTCCTTGAGGAGTTGAAAAGTATATATCTTTTTTCAATCCCAAATAAAATAATGTATTTGTATGACAAATATATTTTTTTTTGAATGACCAATAAAGGCTACAAACCTGTAAAGAGGTTAAGTTGTGTTAATGTACTAGTTCCAAATAAAACCACTTAATTGTTAACAAGTGTTGTTAACTATTCAATTACCTTTGATAGTCAGATGAATCCTAATTGTCAACTAGATAAGTCTTCATTGTATGAGATAACTCAACCTTTACAAAAATGATAGCACCACATAAGTGCTACTTTTTCTAGCTTAATTCGGGCTCGTTCATAGATTTTATGTGTTTATTATGCTATTTCATAAGGATTTGAGCAAATCATGCATAACGGAGTGTTACGGGCCGTTCGGGGTTGATTTGGAGCTATCGAAAGTGAAATTGGCACCTGGAGCTCAAGAACGTGAAAATTACAAAAATGTCCCTAGAGCATAATTAGGTTAGGGAGTTCGGGCTTTCAACCCCCCATCCAAATTTCCTCTTCTCTTCTTCTTCTTCCCTCTATATTTCTTCATCTTTGGGTGTATTTTCATGATTGCAAAGCTCCTCTTGGACCCATCTCGTGGCTAAGGTGAGTTGCTAGCTTAGGTCTAGGTGAAACCCATGGATTGATTTTGAGGATTTTTGTTCTTAATATATATTTCTCTTTGATTTTCTGTGGTTCTTGAATGTGACTGAATTTATATGCTTAGATGTATGATAGGATTGATCAACCATCATTCATTCTTTGATTGCTAGAGATTAGGAATGCTCTAATGTGTTTTTAATCTCAAATGGGCAAGGGTTAAAGCATGCTTGGGTTGTGAAATTATATTGTTTAGAAATATTCTTTTGACAAGCATTGCCTGATTAACTATTTCAAGAACAAAATCGATTTGTAACTCTAGGCTTTCTGTGTTATTAATGGTCTTAGTTGAACCCTTCAAACTTAATGCGATTGTTTGTTTGTTATGGACGCTATCGAACTCAAACAACTCAGCAATTAGTCTAATTAAGAAATTAATTGAAGTGAATGAGAGATTTCTATGGCTGCTATCGAACCCAATTAATTGAGCATTTGTTTTAATTAAAGCAATTAATTAATAATTAGGGTGCTTGCTACCTAATTAATCTTATGATAAATCAAACATCGGGTTGATTCTTAGTCCTGAGCTAGGCGTTTTCTTTTATTTTTCCTAGACTTTAAATTCCGCAATTTACATTCTTGCACTCATTTAAACAACCCCCCCCCCCCCCTTTTTTA
>QLSR01000100.1:1472774-1572100 GCA_031780015.1 Citrullus colocynthis | reverse complement strand
CCCCCCCCCCCCCCCATTTTTACTGCTTTCCATAGACCCATTTAGCTTAGAGAGATCGTTTCTTAGGCTCCCTGTGATTCGACCCCAGACTTGTCACCGTTGCTACTTTGTAGTACAAGTAGTTGGTTCGATGAATTATAAATTTTATTTGATTGTTGAAGAAAGGTTTACGACGCCCATCCTCCAGACAACGTATCAAATGGCTTACTTGAAGTCAACATTGTTATATTAAATGACAAGATGATGACTTATTAACCTTAGAAGTAGTGAGAGAGTTACGAGATGACTTAACCTTTAGAATGACTTATTGGAAATCAAAATTGGCATATTCGATGACAAGAATTGAAGGAAGTTGTTAAGAGGAGTTATGTCGAAGTCATAATATAAGAAGAGTTATGTTAAAGTCAAGAATCATGAGATAAAGTCTCGGTACTTCATCTCAGTCTGGTTTTGTAGATTTTCTTGATGGGAAAACCATAGGATATGAATCGATTTACAAAAGAGACTTAAAAGTGTAGAATTTGAAGACATAGATTTTCATAGTAAGATTATTGGCAAAAATGTGAAAGCCTAGTACTACAATTAGTGAGGAAATTTGACTATGAGTCATTTTTCTCACTTGTTGCTATAATAGAGTATTTATACATTATTTGATTCATTGTTGCATATAAGATATGTAAGAATGAATGAATTCTTTTGTGAAAAGAATTTAAATGCATCTACACTAATTTGGGAAATCTTCAAAGACGCAATAGCGAAAGGTTTGCAAAATTGTACATGTTCATTTGAGAAATGAATCATACAATTAGAATCTTTGAAAATAAGGATTTGATAAAATTATCTTTGAATAAATGATAATATTCTTGTACATGCAAGAAAATTATTAAATGATAAATGGATAATAGTTTCAATATAAAAGTTTGACTACCTAACTAATTTCAAATGCATGATCTGAAATGTTTTTGTACATTAAATGTTCAAATAGAGATTTTATGGACATAATGTTAAGTTTGTCTCGAGCATCTTACAGTTACTAAGTTGTTGTCAAATGTTCGATCCAATAACTTTAAAAAGAGAGATAATGTATCATTTTAAATTGAAGTACATAAAGTTTCCTAAGACATCTCAAGTGTTGAAGGCGCATGATTAGTCATCTTCTTTACGTAGAAGATAGTTAAGATGTACAAGAGACATAATTAACATTTAATATACAATTGATTAGTGTATTTGAAATTAAGAATGTTCTATATATATATATATATATATATATAATCTATAGATGATAAGAACCTTATGTGTATAAAGTTTAATATTTGATATTTTACAATATATGCTAGCTTTTGTAGGGATTTAGAGAAATTTTAGATGGTATAGCATATACTACAAGACATTGTTTTGCTTCTGAAACAATAATTTTTGTAGTGATAAATAACCCCAAAAATCTTTAAATTGTTTCAAATGTAATTTAGTCTATTACGCTTTATGAGATATAGTGGTGTAAAAACAAATAATGAGAATGTTAGTAAATTCCATAAGCTAGAGTAAAGGTACTATGAGAGAAAGTATCAAGGTAGTGACTATGAGAGAAAGTATCAAGGTAGTGACTATGAGAGAAAGTATCAAGGTAGTGACCATGATGGGTTTTATGGCATACATTTTGAGTTATATAAAAGGACTGTCTAGGCTAAAGTGTGCGAGGGTCACCTAGAATGTCTAGAACTATGAGACATGTCTCTTATGTGCTAGGGCAAGTGGGAGAACATGTTGGGTATAGAGCCCTAGGATACATGTCTCACTAACTGATGTTTTATCGACTTTAGTGCAAGTGGGAGATTGTTGGGATTTATGTCCTAAAGCCTCGTAGTTAATTAGTTATTTTATATAATGGTTGATTTATTCTAAATATGCAATAATGAGTTATCTATTATGGAAAAATCCAAGGATATTTCATGAGACTTGAACAATATGTAGTAGACATACAAGTGGATAATGTTGAAGTAATAACCTAAGAGTTTATAGTACATGGATAAGGTGCTGGGATTTATGCCCTAAAGCCTCAAAATTTATTAGTTTATTAATTTTATTATTAACTATGCAATATTATTTTATCCATTAACTGGAAAAATCTAAGGTTATTGCATGAAGTTTTAAACACCTATGTAGTTCATATATAGGTAGATTGTGTTCAAGCAGTAACTTAAAAGATCTGCAGTATATGGATAAGGTTGGTGCTTTATCTTGGTAACATTGCAGATACAACCCACTTTGTAATTGTTACAAGAGTTGTAAGTATTACAAACAATTTGATCCAAATCGTTCATGTGGAGACATGTGAGTGGGGGTATCATGTACGAAGTGTTTGTATAAGACAGGACCACTAGATGATTAGTCTTCTTGATAACGCCGTTAATTAAAAAGACTAACATTTCATAAGATGATCATAGATAACTCGACCTCAATCCTGAGTGAGTTATAGGCTCTTGTCTATGAGGACAGTATTTTGATTTATATAGGTGAGTGATCCAAGTTGCCGACTCAATATGCCTACCACTTTAGGGATTTGTCTGTGTAGGGAGTTGGGAACATAGCTACACAGAGATGGAGCTCACCCTTTCCCGCTTTCAGGAAAAATAGATAAATTGCTCCCTCAAGTACTGACTCTGGGTCTTGAACATAGGGCCCCTCCCTCTGATACTCAAGAGAGATTTATTTATAGTAGGACCATAAACAGTTTGTTCATTAGAGGATCAGTAGGACTTAAGGAGAAAGAAGAAATTATAGGGGTAAAACGGTAATTTTGACCCACTGTAATTATTAGCAATTTGTGAAGGACCGACTTATTGATGACTGGTTATATTCACGGACACAGAAATATATCTACAGTGAGAAGAGTGCAGCTGTGGGTTTTTAGTGGAGTGACCCATAGTTAATGAATGTTGATTTAATTAATTAAATAGTTTAATTAATTTATTCTTGAATCATTTGAACTTTTAATTTGTAGGTCCATTAGGTCCCCTTTCTAGCTCACTAAGGGTAAAACAAGGATCAGTTAATTTTGAAATAATTTGAATTGTTCAAATTATTTAAAGGGAATTGTATATTAATAAGGATTAATATAAAGTATAATGTATATTGATACATTATAATTAAAACTATATAATATAAGATAATAATATTTGGATGAGATTCATATTAAAACTATAGAGTAAAATTAATATGAATTGAATTCATATTAAAACTATAGTTTATGAGAGATATGCATTTTAATATGATTTAAATGCAATTTAAAATTACTAAATTAATATTATTATTTATTTAATATGTATATATATATATATATATGAAGAGTTGAAATCACTAAAGCAGTGGAAGAAATACAAAACCAAACTCAAAGTTAATTGGGATTTTGAAATACCCATGCATTAAAAAAAAAAAAGTACAGAAAACCTACTGTATTAATTCTAGAGTTAAACATTTAGGGTTAGAATTCTTACATTCGTTGTTAATTCTGAACACCACCACCACGAACCTCTCCTATTCTATGAGTGATGAGATGAATGATTATAGATCCTTTTTTTGATCTTTGGGAAAAAAGAAAAGAGAAAACCAAAGAGAAATTTTTATCGAGAGAAAACTTTTATCTCTCTGTGTCTTTTGTAGGCCTATATGGAGAGAGTGATCAAGAGACGTGGGATTCAACTACGTAAAGTGTAACTCCCACGTATTGGAGTTACCTTTTTTTCTTTTAATTAATTAATTAATTATTTAATTTAACAAATAAATAAATAATGAATAATAATTAATTAAATATAATTTAATTAATTATTTCATTTAAATCATATTTAAATGAACATCTCACATATAACCTATAGTTTTAATTTATTTAATTTATTTAAATCAAATTTAATTAAAATAAATTAAGAAAATTAATTCTTTAATTAATTAATTGTCAAATTAAATAATAATATTTAATTTAACCTACATTTGAATCATATCCAATTGTTATTCTCTCATAACTTATAGTTTTAATGTACATCTAATACAATTTTAACCTATAGTTTTAATATGAATCTAATTTATATTATTACTTGAACTCCTTTAAATATTTAATTCTCTAAAAAATTAATTTTGTATCATATTCAAAATTAAATTTATATTATAAAGTTCAAATTAAACTTTATATTATAATGTATCATCATACATTATATTATTTCCCTAAGTGAATTTG
The DNA here is from genome assembly GCA_031780015.1 of Citrullus colocynthis. Taxonomy (NCBI): domain Eukaryota; kingdom Viridiplantae; phylum Streptophyta; class Magnoliopsida; order Cucurbitales; family Cucurbitaceae; genus Citrullus; species Citrullus colocynthis. The sequence continues at coordinate 1,567,872 of QLSR01000100.1, read as the reverse complement.
AACATTTCAAATTTTATTCAAGACATAAATACCTCATCGCTCTTTCTGAGCTAGGAAGGGTACCTAATGGACCTACAGATCAGAAGCTCGAACGATACGAGATTAATCGGCTAAACTCATTAGCCAAAATAATCAATATTCGTTACCTGTGGGTATACTCCACCAAAAACCCACAATTGCACTCTTCTCACTGCAAATATATTTCTGTGTCCATGGATATAGACTAATAACAACAAATTACTCCTTTACAAGTGTTTGTAACACTAGCTGGGTCAAATTACCGTTTTACCCTTGGGTTACTTCTAAATCTTTAAATACCAATGCTCCTCTAATGAACAACTTGTTTATGATCCAACCATTAAACAGAAACCCCTCTCGGGCCAATGAGAGGGTAAAGCCCTTTGTTCAAGTCCCAGAGACGCCACTTAAGGGAACACTCATCTACTTACCTTAAAGATGGGAATGAATGAATTCAATCTTGTATAATTATGTCCCCAGCTCCCCACTCAATCTTGTCCCCAAGATGGTAGGCATATTGAGTCGGCAAACGGCCACTCTCACCCATACAAATCAAAGGACAATCCTTCATGGACAAGAGTTCATAATATACTCAGGATTAAGACTAAGTTGCCTACGTCATCCTATTGAAATAGAAACCTAACTAGTCAACGGAGTTAGATCTAGTGATTATTATTGCATGGTCCGGTTTTATGCAAATGCATTTCATAGGTGCCCTCACTTGCATGTCACCTACACATATGTGGGCCATATCTATAGTGTCACCAAGATAAGGTACCTAACCTTATCCCTATACTATAGACACTTTAGACTGTATCTTGAACATAGATTTCCGTATGTCCGCATATACAGTTCAAGACTTATAAAACAGTCTAGGATGTTAGTTTATTGGATTTAGGGTTATTAAGACAAAACAAACAAAAAAAAATCAATAACACTTATTGAAGTAACACATCAATAACTCTTTATTAACGATTTAATGATTGTTAAATAATTACATTTACAATCTACGAGTTTTAGGGCGTAAAACCCAACATAAAAAGCAATGAGAATGGTGAGTATGTAAATACAATAAACTAGGGCATCCATATACCCATTACACATCTCCCACTTGCCCTAGATTACACAACGTATATATCTCGCAGACCTAGACCCTCTAGATGACCCTCCAACACTTTAGCCAAGAGAGCCTTCGTAAAAGGATCAACAATGTTGTGCTCTGAAGTGATCTTTGTGATGATTACATCTCCTTGTTGCACAATCTCCCGTATCAAATGATACTTTCCCTCAATATGCTTTCCTCATTTGTGGCTGCGAGGCTCTTTAAAGTTGGCTACTGCCCCACTGTTGTCATAGTATAATGTGATGGGCAATTCCATGTTTGGAACAATTTTCAAATTATTTAGGAACTTTCTGAGCCCAACTACTTCCTTTGTTGGTTACTCAACCTCCATAGTAGAGTCTACAATGCATCCTTGCTTGATGCTACGCCATATTACAGCTCCTCTATTTAAAGTGAACACTGATCTTGATGTGGATTTCCAAGAATCATTGACAGTTTGAAAATTAGAGTAAGTGTATCCCATAAGGATCAAATCCTTAACTCTATACACCAACTTGTAGTCCTTTATTCTCCTAAGATACTTGAGGATGTTCTTAATCGCAGTCCAGTGGCCTAACCTTGGATTGGACTAGAACCTACGGACTATTCCTACTGTATAACAAATGTCTAATCTAGTGCAGAGCATAGCATACATTAAGCTGCCCATAGTTGAGGCATAGAGAATACATCTCATATCCTCAATTCCTTGAGGTGTCTTAGGACATTGTTCCTTAGACAAATGAACTCGTGCTTAAAAGGTAGTAAAACCCTTCTTAGAGTTCTACATCGAATATCAAGTCAACATTTTGTCGAAATAAGTTGCTTGATACAGAGTCATCGTTCTATTCTTGCGATCCCTAATGATTTGGATCTCAAGTACATACCGTGTCTCTCCCAAATCGTTCATTCGGAATTGGGCTGCCAGCCAATTTTTAACATCACTAAGATATCCTACATCATTCCCAATGAGTACGATGTCATCCACATAAAGTACTAACAAAGCTACTTTACTTTTGATGATTTTCTTGTATACACAAGTCTCATCAACATTTTGTTCAAAACCAAAAGATTTTATCGCAGTATCAAACCTAATATTCCAAGATCTAGATGCTTATTTCAGCCCATAAGTGGATCGATTCAACTTGCAAACTTTTTGCTCCTGGCCTTGGCTATGGATAAGAGACTTTTTATAGACTTAAGCATAGCAACAAAGGAAAAAGTTTCCTCATAGTCAACCCCTTCCCTTTGGGTGTAACTCTTTGCTATAAGTCTAGCTTTGAAGGTATGTACCTTACCAACTACATCTCTCTTTCGTCTATGGATCCATTTACACCCTATGGGTTTAACCCCTTCAGATGGATCTACAAGTTCCCATACTGAATTGAGGTACATAGACTCCATTTCAAGATTCATGGCTTTGATCCATTGGTCCTTGTTTACATCATTCATTGCCTGTTTATAGGACAATGGATCCTCAACACCATCGTCTGACACAATGACCTGAGTTTCAGTTAAACCCAAGTAACGGTTAGGTTGTGATACAACCCTCCCACTGCGTCGAGGCTGGCCAGAAGTACTAGCTTCTTCATTAACTCTTGATGAAGGACTAGTCTCATCGACAACTTTTGTTGACTCTTCAGCAGCTTCATTTAATTTCATTTTGCTTCGTGGTTTATGATCTCTCATGTGGTCTTAAGACATATAAGTTGTTTTCTAATTTAGCAGAACAAATATGTACACCATTTTTAAAATAAATGCTTCATTAACAAAAAAAAATAACTGAGTATATTTGTTCAACTAAACAGGAAATAGATACTAAGTTTCTTTTTATTTTAGGAACCATGTACAGATTTTCTAAAAATAAAAATCTATTTCCAAAAAAACAACTTTGTAGCTCCCACTACATGAACTAAAATGGCATCTCCCGTTCCAACCTTGAGCGTCATTTCACCCTTCTAGAACTGCTGGAAGGAACTAATTCCCTATAAAAAGAACAAACATGATTAGTGGCACCTGAATCAAGTATCCGTGCATCATAGTCATTTTTCACTAAACAAGTTTTTAAAACAAGTAAATCATATTTACCTTCCTCTTCCTTCTTCTTCTCAAAAAGGTACTTAGGGCAATTGCGTTTCTGATGACCATCCACATTGCAGTGGAGGCAATTGCCTTTGTCAGCCACCTTGGCCTTACCCTTGTTTTTCCAAGCAGCAGGAGCCTTCCCCTTTCCTCCTTTCTTTTTATGGATCATCTTAGAACCAGAAGATTAGGGAACAGACTTAGTTCTAGAGGATGAACCCTTGTAGAACTTCTTGAAATGAGCAACATTTGCCTCTCCTTCGATCGATCCCTTATTTTTCATAAGAGACTGATAAGTTTGTAACTCATTCAGGAGGGTCGTTATGGTGTACACAATTTTATTCATAACCGCATTCTTGCGGAATTGAAGAAAGCTCTTCGAAAGAGATTCTAGAATAAAATACACTTGACTTTGCTCATCAATGACCGCACCGTTCATTTCAGCAACGTTGAATTGGACCATCAGGTCGAGAACATGTTCTCTCATCGATTGGCTTTCCTTCATACGTGCATTATAAATGTACTTGAGGGCCTCGTGCCAGATCTGTGAGGATGGTTGTCCAAACATTTCCTGGAGGCACTCCATGATATGTAGTGCATTCATCATGGCCTCATGTATCTTATTGAGTACGTCAAACAAACTTGCCAAGATACAGACTCGGGCCTTGTCATGGGCCTTTGTCCAACGGTCATGTGCATCCCTAATAGATTGGGATGCATTACGAGCGGGGATAGGAGGACATTCCTCTATTAAGACAAACCGTAGATCATCTATAACCAGAATCGTATTCATGTTAGATTTCCACGTTATGTAGTTTTCACTGGTTAGTTTTTCATTTTTAAGCAGTGTGACGATTGAGGAAGACATGCTAAAATAATAAACAATTAACCATTTTAGTTATCTTTGCCTTAACCCATTACACAAGTAAACAAAATTGCAAGTAATCCAATCAATTCAGCAAAAACAAGTAATCAAAGAACCCTAATAAACTATTGATTTAGTTTTTGCAACGATGCTTCAGAGGTTTAGAGCAACAGTCACTGAAGGCTGATTAGCCACTCCTCCTGTGAAATGAGAAAATTCTCAACCTATTCTAATGCTAGAATAATTCATATTCCTATAGACATCAGCCACGATTGTTTAGTACAAAATTTGTTAACTCTTAACTCATCCCCATAAGTGTAACCCTCCCACTTTCAGATCCTAGAGGTATGCACCCACAAGCTACTGTTAGGAAAGACAATTGTTGGCAATTAACCTAAGTGAACCTATCCTTTCCAGAAGTTCGCAGTGTTTTGAAACCTATGATTAGGCCCTCCGAAGGGATGGTCACTCTAGGACGACATGCAGGCGGATCATAAGAATGTTAAGATGCGACCTAGGGTTAAAGACCGAGAGATACGTTGACACGCGTCTTGCTCCCACTTACTATAGACATTTTCCCATTCACCTTGTTATTGATCCATACAAACACTTTTTGAAAGGAGGCTACGCCCAAGGCGACATGAAGCCGAGTATGGATCTCATAGTGTGAATAATCAGGGACGTAAGAGTAAAACTTAATATAAAATATCTTGTTTTGTAATTTTCCTCACACTAAAATGTCCTACCGTATCCCAGGGTTATTTAACTTAGATAAATTCGGCTAAGTCAATCTATCTAAGTCTATACCTATTATAACTCTTATAAAAGGTCTTTAACTAATGTTCTAGATGAATTAAATCATTTAATTCACCTAGTGACAATGCATGCTAATAGGTCTTAGATTAATTGAACTCAGGTTCCAATTCAGTTCCAAGTTAGGAGGTGTTCCATAAACCGTCAACTTAAACACCCTCTATCTTGACATAACTAAAGTGGTAGAGTTCCCTTATAACCTAAGTCCTATTTGTCCTACTTAGACATATTTTAAAACTATTTTATTACAAATTAAGACAAAATTCTAATCTTATTAGAATTAATGTGATCTTAGGTCTAAATTAATTTTAAACAATTCAAAACCAATTTCCTAAGATCCTACGTTTGCATGTAATTCTTAATTATAGGTTGATAGTTATTAATGATAAATTTTATAACTAGTACAAATTTTAACAATTAGCCCTGTAATCATGCTTTCTATTGTTTAATTTAATTAACAATAAAATTCTAATTAATTAACCAACCATATTACATGCATTTCATGACATAATATAACAATTATATTAATTTATGGATGTGTCATGCTCAATGCAAATTGATTTTCAATTAAATATAACACTTATATTACATAAATCATGAAAATCAATCAAGCATTAACAAAACATTAATAAATATAACTATTTGTATTTATTTAATTAATGTCATGCATCATGCTTTTCCAATCTCATATATATAATACATCAACATATATTAAATAACTCATGAAATTTATCATGCATTAAAACCATATATTATAACATTTATAATATACTAAAATGCATAAACATGCTTAACCTATGGTGGGTTATCACTAAATGACAACCATAAAGAATTTAAGTAGCAATTGAACCAGTAAAATTGGCCTCTAGGATAAAATAAAGCAATAAATTTATGCTAAAAATATCATAAAATTGCTTCTACCACTCTAAAACCAAACCAAATTCCCTTGAACCTCTTCGAACATGGCCTCAAAACCACAAACCAAGCAAAAAATGTCGAGAACCAAATCAGAACCAGTTGAACCGGACCAAACAAGAGCTAAACTAGAGCCAAAATGACTGAATTGGAGCTGAATCGTGTGAACCAGAGCCGAATCACAAGAACCGGAGCCGAATCGCATGAACTGAAGCTGAACTGCATGAACCAAGCCGCCAGGCAAGTCGAGCTAAGCTGCCCCTACAAGTGGCACTCTTACCCATACAAATCAAAGGATCATCCCTCGTGGATAGGAGTTCATAATATACTCAAGATTAAGACTAAGTTGCCTAGGTCATCCTATTGAAATAGAAACCTAACTAGTCAACGGAGTTACATCTAGTGATCACTATTTCATGGTCCGTCTTATGCAAACTCATTACATAGAATACCCCCACTCGCATATCACCTACACGAACGCAGTAGATCATTGTGTTTATATCAAATACAAAGTGGGTCGTATCCATAGTGTCATAAGGATAAGGTACTCATTCTTATCCTTGTACTATAGACCCTTTAGACTATATCTTAAACATCGATCTCCATATGTCCCCACATACAATTCAAGACTCATAAGACAACCTAGGATGTTAGTTTATTGGATTTAGGATTATTAAGACAAAGCAAACAAAAACCAATCAATAACGCTTATTGAAGTAACATATCAATAACTCTTTATTAATGATTTAATGACGATCAAATAATTATATCCACAATCTACGGTTTTAGGGTATAAAACCCAACAATATATATAAATATATATATATATGTATATATTTAAGTTAAATTAATTTAATAATAATAATAATAATAATAAATTAAATAAAATAACTCCCCTGCATTTTTGTAGGGAAGTGGAGAGTGGGGTGAGGGGAAGTTATTTCTCTCACGTTCTTTTCTCTACAAGGTGATAGAAAATAAAGAGAATTAAAACAGAGGTCGACAATTTGTTTTTGTGCTCTCTCTACTCTCTCAAGATCTCTCTCACGAAACTTTTTTTTCCTTCCTCAATTCCCTGCAAAAGGAAGAAGGATCCCACAATCTTTTTCTCTTTCCCTGAGATATAGCAAAGTTGTCGAATTGGTGGTGTTGTTGAAGGATTTCCTAGGAGAAAAGTCACTGTTTTTCTTGAAAAAAAGTTGTTCTTCATGAGGTAAATTTACTCTTTTTTTTTTTTTAATGCTTAATCCAGTTTTCTAAAAAGTTATTTTGTTTTTCCCAATCCCAATTTCAAAAACAAAAGCGATCAATCGCTATTGGGGTCTAATCCTTTCATAAGGTTGGGTGTCTTGTCCTAGTAACACTATGGATATGACCCACTTTGTAAGTGTTACAAACAATGTGATCTAAATCGTTTGTGTGGACATGCGAGTAGGGTATCTTATACAATGAGATTGTATAAGACTAAACTACAAAATATTTAATCTCTCTTTGTAACACCGTTGACTGAAGAGATTAATTTTTCATAGGATAGCCATATGTAACTCGATCTTTATTATGAGTGAGTTATAGACTCCTGCCTATGAGGGCCTATCCTTTCATTTGTATGGATGAGAGTGGCCCGAGTCGCCTACTCGCAAAGCCTACCATTTTGGGGACAAGATCGAATATGGAGCTTGAAACATAACTACACAAGATGGAATTCACTCCTTCCTACATTTACGGTAAGTAGAGGAGTAGTTCCCTAAAGTGCTGACTCTAGGTCTTGAACAAAGGGTACTCACTCTCTCATTGGCCCGAGAGGGACTTGGTTTATGGTAGAACCTTAAACATATTGTTCATTAGAGGGATTAGTGGTATGTAAGGAGAAAGAGGTAATTACAGGAGTAAAACAGTAATTTGACCAAGCTGTAATTACAAACTTCTCATGAAGGATCAACTTACTGTAATGGTTAAATCCATCGACGCAAAAATATTCTACAATGTGAAGAGTGCAGCTATGGGTCTTTAGTGGAGTTAACCCACAATTGTTGATTAACACAATTAAAGAGTTCAATTAGTTAATCTCGAGTCAGTGAATCTTCTATTATGTAGGTCCATTAGATCCCCCTACTAGCTCACAACGGGTAAACAAGGACCATTAGTTTTGAAAGAATTTGTTCAAATTATTTAAAGGAATAACATTAATTGTATATGACACAATTAATATAATGTATATAGATACATTATAATATAAAGTTAATTTTGAATAAGATTCAAAATTAAACAATACAATAAAAAAGAGATCAACATATTTGAATATGAGTCAAATATTAAATTATTATGAATAAGATTCATATTTTGTTTTTTGAAATATGAATATGATTCATATTATAACTATAGGTTAACAATTTAATAGGAATAAGATTCATTTTAAAATTATAGGTTAATTAATCAATATGAATTTTATTTATATTACAACTATAGGTAAAAATATAATGGGAGTATGATTTATATTAAATTTATAGGTTAGAAGAGAAATAATCATTTGAATATGTTTCAAATATGCATTTAATTAAATATGAGATATTTAATTAAATACATTAATTATTATTAATTGATTAATTGCATTTAATTCATTTAATTAAGTTAAATTAATTAAAAGTGAGTGATAACACAATTGTTTTCAGTGTCGTTTTAAATTTCCAAAAAGAATGCGATCAAAAGAAATTTATAATACCGAATCCTACTCCTATTACTACGATGGCGTAGCACAAAAAATTAAAAGCAACGGGTAAATGTAAACAAGGATAAGATAATGAAGTTCTCGAAAGCAATTGGATTCTTATGCAATTTCTAATACTAACTTATTTTTTATGAAACACATATTAGATTGCTTACACACCAACCTATTTAACTTAATTAAATTTGCCAACGCTACACACAACCAACAAATCAAATTAAGATAAACAAGCGCCCTAATTATCAATTAAAGCCCAAGCCTCAATCGAACTACAAGCCTTGGGTCTTAATTGGATTCGATAGTGATCAATTAAGGCCAAGAACAAGTGCATTGAGCTTATGAGTTCCAGTGCGCGATTAATTAATGGGAAAGCCCAACTTAATTAATCTGATTTTCATTGAACCTAGATTAGGCATACATTCTAAGCTCATGGATTGCCAGTACACCTAGTGTCACGGTCATGCTTGTCCAGGGTGTGTTACCCTTGGCCGCATGCCCGCCTCGACCCATTTTTATCATGCTTTCATGTTATGTACTTTATTTTACTAGTTAGTTTACTTTCCTAGTACTTTTCTTTATAAGTGACCGCTCACCACTTTGCATATGCAAGGGTGACATTTCCACAATTGTTTAGAATGTACCATAGGGGGTGATACTAACCATCAAATCCTCATACCCGAAGTTGTGAGCTATAAAGCCGTTGTTGTCCCTTTTTGCTTTCTAGTCTTACAACATATTCTAATTTCTCAAACATGCTTCCAAACGTTTGCGAAAACCTTTTCCTCTAAACCCGTTTTCTAAAAAAATCGTTTTCTCTTGAAACGGGGCGGAGGTTACGAGAGGCACTCGGTGTGCCGTAGGTGATCAGAATTTAATCAGGCTGATTTGTTCGTGAGCTAGAACAAGTGCCGCACAATCGTTTAGTGAGACGCGAAGTTGCGATTTGACACCTAGCATGCATACTAAGACCCTTACTACTTGTTTATTTTAAGCATAGACAAATACAAAGGACACCCATGAGCAGAATCGATTAGCCAAGACATACATTCATGGGGGGTGTTAATCCATCCAAAAACATACATCTACATTTGCACAAGATTCAAAGAAGCACAACCACAATATGAAATTTATACAAAAATGGAGGTCTGAAGTAATTATATAGGATTTTGCTTTGAAGAACAAGAAAACACTTACCTCAACATCTTCATTGACAAAGAAATTGAAGAAGAGAGCATAAAATTCATGGCTACAACCCAAAATAAAATCAAAATCCTAAGCAGAAAGTGCTAGAAATATGAAGGGGAAGAAGAATTTTTGGAGAACTCCTCGGCCTCCATGGATCCAACCACCTAAAGACCTTGAAAGAATGAAAATAATATATATAAAATCGGGCAGAGTGTCGCAACACTCTAGGTAGAAGTTGGAGCACCTACCTAGAGCGTAGCGATGTTGTGTGCTGCGTGTCACAATCGCTCACTTTAGAATACGAGACGGCGATTGTGCGGCACTGCTCTAACCCGGCGAGCAAGTCAGCCGTACAAAAACCGTGGGTCGCGGGTAAACTCGGGGTATGATGTAGCCTCTACTTGCGTTTTGAGAGAAAATAGTTTTATAAAACGAGAGAGAGGAAAAGCTTTGTAAACATCATTGAATAAAGCATTGAGGACTGACAATTGCAAGAAAACTTGTTTGCAAAGAGTACAACAATACTTGGTCGGGGAGTCAACTAGTGGGGGTCCCCTATAGTACATTCTAAACAAAAACTAGTCTGCCAGCCTTGCATATCAAAACTGGCGAAATGTCACTCGAAAGGAAAACAACATGAAAATGAAAACAACTTCCTAAGCTACTTGCAAGACATAAATACAAGGTGGTTGAGGGTGGTTTGGGCATGCGGCCATAGGCAAACACTCCCTGGACAAGCATGCTCAAGACACTCTCCCCCACTTAATCAATTGACGTCTCTGTCGACTGGTGGAGCTTGAACTCTTTGATCTTCGGCTTCCACGCTTCCAAATCTTCAAGGGGTTCCCAACTCATTTCTTCTGCGGGGAGATTTTTCCACTTGACAAGGAACTCGAGGACTCTCCGAACAGGTCTTCCAACTTTCCTGACTCTGTCTGCGAGGATCTCTTCAACTTCCTTCTCGTATGTGTACTTGAGGTCGATATCTGGCCGAACAGTGACATTGCGGCTACCATCATTGGGGTCGGGGTGATAGGATTTGAGGTTGCTTACATGAATTACTGGGTGAATTTTCATCTATGGGGGCAACACCACCCTATATGAAGCGTTCCCGACCTTCTTCAGGACTTCTACTAGACCTTCATACCTCCTGACAAGGCGTTGGTCCTTTCGGCTTCGGAATCGAATCTGTTCGGGTCTCAGCTTGATCAGAACCTGATCCCCTACTCGAAATTCAAGGGGGCGTCGCTTCTTGTCCTCCCACTTCTTCATGCGTTTGGAGGCTTTTTCCAAGTAGGCTCGTGCAATCTCAATGGTCTGTTTCCACTCCTTTGTAAAGCTGCGGGCTTGGGGGTTCTTTCCTGCGTACGGATGATCAATAATGTGGGGCAACAAGGGTTGTCTTCCGCTTACAACTTTAAAGGGACTCTTCCCTGTTGATGAGCTTGTTTGGCAATTGAAGCAGAACTGGGCCACATCTAACAACTGCACCCAATTCTTTTGCCGGGCGTCGACAAAGTGACGCAAATATTCTTCTAGTAGGCAGTTAAACCTTTCTGTCTTGCCGTCTGTTTGGGGATGGTAACTCGAGGATATGTTCAGGCTTGTCCCTAAGAAGGAAAATAGTTCGGTCCAGAAGGTGCCTATGAACCTGCCATCTCTGTCGCTGACAATACTGGTTGGAATTCCCCATAGCTTTACCACGTGTTTGAAGAACAATTGGGCTGTCATTTCAGCAGAGCATAGTTTTGGGGTAGCTATGAAGGTCGCATACTTCGAAAATCGATCAACGATAACTAAAATGGCTTCGTGCTCGCCCACCTTAGGCAGGTGGGTGATGAAATCCATGGACACACTCTCCCATGGTCTAGATGGCACTGGTAGGGGTTCGAGGAGTCCAGCGATTTTCGCTTTCTCAACCTTGTCTTGTTGGCAAATGAGGCAGGTCTTGGTGTACTGTATGACATCGTCTCACATACTGGGCCAGAAGTAACCCTTCTTCAGTAGTGCATAGGTTCTTTGCCATCCTGGATGGCCTGCCCACAAGGTGTCATGACACTCGTGTAACAACTTCTTCCTCAGGTCTCCTGTTCTAGGAACATACAACCGGTTCCCTTTTGTTAATAGCAGGTCTCCCTCGACCCAAAATTGTCTGGTCTTGCCAGCTTTGGCTAAGGATACTATGGCTTGAGCGGAAGGGTATTTCTGCAGAAATTCTTTGATGATCTCCCGCATCGATCCATTGACTTTGCTTGATTGAATATGGCCCAACACGCACATGGCTGCATGCTTGCCTTTTCGGCTAAAGGCATCGGCAGCTTGATTGCTTCTCCCCGTCTTGTGTTCGAAACTGAAGTCAAATTCGGCCAGAAACTCTTGCCACCGCGCTTGCTTTGATGTTAATTTTGGCTGGCTAAAAAAATGGCAGATCGCAGCATTGTCTGTCTTAACTACGAAACATGATCCCAGCAAGTATTGCCTCCAGACTCTAAGGCAGTGGACCACGGCCAGCATTTCTTTCTCAGAGACAGTGTATCTTCTTTCTGCACTGTTGAGTTTCCGACTTTCGTAAGCTATGGGGTGGCCTTCTTGGAGAAGGATGCCTTCGAGGACATAATCTGAAGCGTCTGTCTCTACTTCAAACGGTTTAGCGACGTCAACTAGACCAAGGACAGGGCCCCTCGTCATAGTCGCTTTAAGCTCTTCGAAGGCCGACTGACATTCGGCTGACCACTGCCAGGTGGTGTCTTTCTTCAACAACTCAGTCAAGGGGGCAGCTCTTCTCGAAAATCCTTCGACGAAACGACGGTAGTAGTTTGCTAGACCCAAGAAAGAGCGCAACTTGGGCACAGAGGCAGGAACTCTCCACTCCTTGATGGCTTTCAACTTGTCACTGTCCATCCTGATCTTCCCATGTTCGATCACATGGCCCAAGAAGTTAATACGCTTTTGGGCGAAAGCACACTTCTCTTTCTTCACATAGAGTTGATTCTGCAGTAGTTTATCAAAGACTAATCGGAGGTGAACCTTATGCTCTTCCAAAGTGGGGTTATACACAACAATGTCGTCGAGGTAGACCACTACAAACTGATCGAGATATTCGTGGAACACTTGGTTCATTAGTGTACAAAACGTGGCTGGCGCGTTGGTGAGTCCAAAGGGCATCACGAGGAATTCGAAGGCCCCATATCTAGTCACACAGGTGGTCTTCGGTTCGTCCCCCTGGGCGATGCGAACTTGGTAGTACCCTGACCTGAGGTCAAGTTTCGTAAAGTATCGGGCTCCGTTCAACTGGTCAAACAGATCAGTGATGATCGGTAAGGGGTACTTGTTTCGAACTGTTACTTTGTTTAGAGCCCTATAGTCGATACACAGTCGTAGTGTTCCATCCTTCTTCTTCTGGAACAGCACTGGGGCCCCATATGGTGCTTTTGCAGGGCGAATGAATCCCGCAGTCAGCAACTCATCCAACTGCTTCCTGAGCTCAGCTAGTTCGGGGGGGGGGGCATCCTGTATGCGTTCTTCGCTGGAGGTTTGGCTCCAGGGACAAGTTCAATCTCGTGATCAATCCCACGCCGCGGAGGTAAAGACTTTGGTAAACTTTGTGGCATAACATCAACATACTCGTTCAGGATCTCTTGGATTTCTGGAGGGACGAACTCGGTCCCGGTGATCTCGTCGACCAAGACCTTTCTTCAATTGCAGGGTAGAAATCATTCTTACTCCACTAGGCTGCTTTATATCTGCCGAGACTACTGTGGGGTTACCGCTGGTGACAATTAGGCACTTGGCCAAGGGCATGGGGATGACTTTGTGTTTCAAGAGGAACTCCATTCCGAGCACGACGTCGAAGTCGTCCATGCGTACCACGACCAGATCGACATTCCCAGTCCACCCAGCTAGCTGTAAAGGTACCCTCTTGGACACCCCAACGATGGGCAGGGCTTCCGAATTAACGACCTTCATCTTACCCGTGTCTTTCTCAATTTTGAGTTCTAAGCGACGGGCTTCCTGTTCAGAAATGAAGTTGTGTGTTGCACCAGAGTCTACCAGGGTGTTTCTAGCAGGTTTGGAGTTGATGCTCGCGTCAACAAACATAAGCCCCTTTTCTACTATATCTTTCTGGCTGGCAGTTTTCTTCTGAATTGCAGACAAGAACTTCAATGCTCCCATTCTAGGGGTTTCCTCATCTTCTTCTCTTTCTGCCTCTGCTTCCGTCTCGGGTTCATTACAACTTTGAACTGAGGCTTGTTTTAAGGCCGTCAAGGCGCCCCGATGTGGACATTCGGCTACTCGGTGGGGGCCTTTGCATAAGAAGCAAGAGATGCGTCTGGGTTGGTTCTGGCCAGCTGGATAAGGCCCCTGGGAGGGGCCTGTTCCTGGGGCTTGCGACTTCCTTTCCGAATTGAAGCTCTTCGGAGGGTTGGATTTTGTGGCCTTGTACCCAGTATTCGGGGGCGCAGTGTTCTTCTTTTGTGGCGTCTGATCACCACTGTAATCTAACAGTCTCTCGGCAGCAGCCAGGGCGGAGGCCAGGTCTTGTACTTTCTGCTCGTAGAGTTTAGTCCTGGCCCATGGCTTTAAGCCCTCGACAAAACAGAACACCTTATCCTTCTCGAACATATCTCTGATGTCTAACATAACAGTAGAGGACTATTTCACGTACTCATGGATGGTTCCCGTGTGTTTGAGTTCCCTTAGCTTCCTCCTCGCTATGAACTCCACGTTTTCGGGGAAGAACTGAGCCCTCAACTCTTTCTTAAAATCTCCCCACGTATCGATGGTGCATCAACCATCTTCGACATCATTAACTTTGGATCTCCACCACAATTTTGCATCGTCGGAGAGATGCATGGAGGCTAACATGACCTTGACTTCCTCTGACACGGTTCCACTCGCTTTAAAATACTGATCCATGTCAAAGATGAAGTTCTCCAATTCTTTAGCGTCGCGGTTCCCACTAAAGGCCTTGGGTTCCGGAATCTTGAATTTGTTGGACATAGCAAGCGTTTGATTCGGGGTTTGGTTCCCCACAGCTCGCATCGTTAAGTTGACCTGAGTCTTCATCTCGGTCATCTCAGCCCTGATGGCTTCCACTGTTACTCTGAAATGGTCGGTCAAGTCATTAAACAGCTTTAACATGACCTTGTGGGAGCTATCGAGCTCTTCGACACGCTCTTCCATGTGTGCGACAGAGCTTGTGGAGCTATCCCCACGTTCGAAACTACCAAGACGTGTAGTTTTGTGTTCCAAAGAGTCGACCCTTAGCGTCAACTCGGTGATCGGTAGCGCGTCTACTCGAGCGTTTAACGCATCAATTTCTCTGACCTTCTCATCTAACCCTTCTAGTCGGGCTTGGATGAATCTCACATCGTCGGGAACTTCCCTTAGATATAGCCATTGCTCTTCTATCTCAGTAAGTCGCTAAGACTGCGACTTGCTCAGTTGCTTTACAGTCGACATGATAGCGGTACTTGACAGCCAAGGAGCTAACTAGGCTCTGATACCACTTGTCACAATCGCTCACTTTAGAATACGAGACGGCGATTGTGCGGCACTGCTCTAACCCGGCGAGCAAGTCAGCCGTACAAAAACCGTGGGTCGCGGGTAAACTCGGGGTATGATGTAGCCTCTACTCGCGTTTTGAGAGAAAATGGTTTTATAAAACGAGAGAGAGGAAAAGCTTTGTAAACATCATTGAATAAAACATTGAGGATTGACAATTGCAAGAAAGCTTGTTTGCAAAGAGTACAACAATACTTGGTCGGGGAGTCAACTAGTGGGGGTCCCCTATAGTACATTCTAAGCAAAAACTAGTCTGCCAGCCTTGCATATCAAAACTGGCGAAATGTCACTCGAAAGGAAAACAACATGAAAATGAAAACAACTTCCTAAGCTACTTGCAAGACATAAATACAAGGTGCTTGAGGGTGGTTTGGGCATGCGGCCATAGGCAAACACTCCTTGGACAAGCATGCTCAAGACACTGCGCTTCGGCGCACGCACGTCTTCGTGTGTCTGTCAAAAGTGCAACTGCTCCGAGGGAGCATCACTGCACTCTTGCAATTTCAGTTCTTAGGCCTTCAACGTAAAGTTGAGTGTAATGCTCCGTGTAGTTGCGCTCTCCAGGGGCATTTTCATCCTTTTCCCCGTCTTTGAGCTCCAGGTGTCCAATTTCACTTATGATAGCTCCAAATCGACCCTAAATGGCCTGTGACACTCCGTTATGCATGATTTGCTCAAATCTCTATAAAATAGCATAATAAACACATAAAATTCATGAACGAGCTCGAATTAAGCTAGGAAAAATAGCACTGTTATGGTGTTATCAAATCATCCCCAACTTAATTCTTGGTCGTCCCAAGCAAGGCAAAAACACATAGTCATGCATCAATAATATGTTTGCTTAATTACAAGGCTCGTTACTCTAGTTTTAATGGTTTTCAAGTTAAGTCATGCATGAGTGAGTGCAAAGCTTCATTATTTTAACTCTAAGCATGCTTAGAAAAGTTTTATAGAACTCTAAATTTGTTTTCCCTTGTCTCTTGCTCGGTTATTGGCCTTCAAGCTACCTAAACTCATCAAAAGGGCAATACTTCAACTAGGTGCCTAACTCATGCACAACTAAAAAGTGAAGGGCATCAATTTTACTTAAAGGTACTAGCTTTCACACACCCATTGTAGGGACTCATACCCACATTTTTCTCGTGGGCGTCCTAACTAATCACAACGGGGTAGCTTTTTTTGTCCCTATCCATGCACTCACACACATTTATTTATTTATTTTTCTTTTATTTCTCACTCTTTTTGGCTTTTTCTTCTTCCTCTCTTTTCTTTTCGTTTCTTTTTATTTTTTTATTTTTTTATTTGACACATAGGCTTATTACTCTTTTGCTTTTCTAGTCTAGCATTACATTCAATCAAGAAAGGTTACTCTCAAACCAAAGGTTGACCTTTCGGGGTGACAACAAAGATCCGAGTAAGATAATTCAATTCTAGGCATCAAAGATTCAAAATGACTCAACAAAACACTTAAATATGCATGAAATGCCAAGAAATGTTTTTTACAAATGGGCTAAAAAATTATGAATATTTCTTCATCCCAAAATCATGCAAGCATAACCAAGAAAGGTGCATCAACAAATTTCATAGAAATGAGCACAAGCAATAAAGCAAACAACCAATCAAATCACACAAGTCCGAGTTTATATGCTTAAGGTCTGCTAGATATGCATCAAGCCTAAAATTATGCAAATGCCCAACCACCCTCACCTTAAAAATCATGCATTGTCCCCAAATGCAGCTATAATCATCTCAGAAATGAAATAAAGACATGGGAACAGAAAACCTCCCCTTTAAGCGTTTTCGTGCAAGGGTCTTTGAGGTGTGGTAGAAGGGCTCGCCTCTCCAAATGATGATCTTCATCTTCTAAGGGGTCTCTACAAAAGAAAAACAAGAACCTAATCTAGGAAAGCAATAAAGGAAAGCAGTAAATTTGTTCACCTGGCTCGCTCTAGGAAGGAGAAATTTTTAACGTCGATTGCTCGATGTGACCTATTCCCTGTCAAGGTACAAAGAGATTCTTGTATTTCTCTGGTCTCTTATTGGATGAGTTGATATAGCTCGGTAAGCTATAAGGCTTCTCATCTTTTGAAGAGAACCAGACAGGTCGAATTTGAGTTTTTTTAAATTAGGCAAAAAAGGGAAAATGAAAAAATTAAAAGACTCAAATGACTCTAAAAAGTCTAAAGAAAACAAAGACTTAACAACTGACTCCTGAGAACAAGAAGAAGAAAACTCGAAAATATATGAAATACCAAATGACGGAACAGGGCGAGGTCTTTCGACCTCTAACTCTATCACCTGACATTCTTCGGTGTAAGGTTGGGTTCTTCTTCTTTCTTGACGACTGGTTGCCATGGCTTGGAATCCTCCTAGTCCTCCTTGTCATCAAAGTACATTACCTCGTGGTGAGGCACCTCAGTAATCTCAAGGATATTAGGCTGCAGCTCGGGCTTCTCCAATCTCCTAATTGAGTAAGAAATTTGTGCAAGTTGGTCACTCAGACGCTGCAGCTCGGGCTTCTCCAATCTCCTAACTGAGTAAGCAATTTGTGCAAGTTGGTCACCCAGACGCTGCATCTCAGCCTTAGTCTCAGTTGCAACCCAAAGATTGTCCTGCTCGATATGAAGAAAATCCTCCTAAATGTGGGAACACTCCCGTTGCACAGAGAACTAGCGATTAGTCAATTATGTAACTATATCGTCTAATGACATACATTGGTTGGCCTCTTGAGCAAACTTTGACGGCTCGGGAACGACGGAGCAATGACAACACTATGGTTGTGCATGGAAATGACTATAGCCATAGGAGTGAGCAAACCATCTAGGATGGGTGCAAGGCATGGGTTCTCAGGGGCTACAGTGACTCCCAAAGTATGGCTCGTTAATATCGAGCCACTTTGCAGTCACCTTTTAGCTAACCTTGAACGAATGAGGCAAGATCACCAAGCATGCTTCTGAGCTCAGAAATCTGTTTGGCTCTTCTTCTCGACAACTTGCCTTGTGCACCACGCATAGTACATACTATGTACTCCATTAGCCATGACAACCTGACACAAGAAAGAAAACAAATTAAAAGAAAAAGAATGCCCTAACTGGGGACTTAACTCAATGAAACAAAAATGACACTGTCTCCGGCAACGACGCCATTTTGATAACAATTCTTTTCGTTGTCGTTTTGAATTCCCAAAAAGAATGCGATCAAAAGAAATTTATAATACCAAATCTTACTCCTATTACTACGATAGCATAGCAACAGTGGGAAGTCGAACCACGGAGACAATAGTCTTTGTTTCGTTAAGTTAATTTTCTGATTAAAGCGATAAATGGAAGGGGGGGGATTGGTGTGAATTAGAACTAGCCATGCAAAAGAAATTAAAAGCAACGGGTAAATGTAAACAAGGATAAGATAATCAAGTTCTTGAGAGCAATTGGATTTCTATGCAATTTCTATCACCTGCTTATTTTTTATGAAACACATATTAGATTGTTACACACCGACCTATTTAACATAATTAAATTCGTCAATGCTACAGGCAACCAACAAATTAAATTAAGATAAACAAGCGTTCTAATTATCAATTAAAGCCTAAGCCTCGATCAAACTACAAGCCTTGGGTTCGATAATGATCATTTAAGGGCAAGGACAAGTACATTGAGCTTAAGAGTTCCAGTGCTTGATTAATTAATGGGAAAGCCCTAACTTAATTAATCTTAGTTTCATTGAACCTAGGTTAAGCATACATTCTAAGCTCATGGGCAGCCAATACCCCTAGCATATTGCATACTAAAACCCTTGCTACTTATTGATTTTAAGCATAGACGAACACAAAGGAAACATGCGAGCAAAATCGATTAACCAAGCCATATATTGAAGGAGGGGCGTCAATCCATCAAAAAACATACATCTAAATTTGCATAAGATTTAAAGAAGCACAACCATAATATGAAATTTATACAAAAATGGAGGTCTCAAGTAATTACATAGGATTTTGCTCTCAAGACCAAGAAAACACTTACCTCAACATCTTCATAGACAAAGAAATTGAAGAAGATAGTATAAAATCCATGGCTACAATCCAAAATAAAATCAAAATCCTAAGCTAAAAGTGCTGGAAATATGAAGGGGAAGAAGAATTTTTGGAGAACTCCTCGGCCTCCATGGATCCAACCACCTAAAACCCCTAAAAGAATGAAGAGAATATATATAAAATTGGGCAGAGGATCGTTGCGCTCTTGGAGAGCATCACGATGCTCTGGGTAGAAGTCGGAACGCCTACCCAGAGCGTAGCGTCTCTCTGACGCTCACTTGCGTCTTTGTGTGTTCGTCAAAATTCGGAGACAGCTGCACTCCAAGGGAGCGTCGCTGTGCTCTTGCAATTTCATCTCTCAGGCCTTCAGCGTAATGTGACACCCTAACCTTTGACTTAGTTTCTTAAGAGACATAAAGAAAGAATACTTGGGTAAAGTGTAAAGTTGGATCACAAGCTTTTGGAGTTAGAAAAATTTTGAGGCAGAAAATCTAGGCTTGTGAAGTTAGCCATATTTTGGCCACTTTAAAGGGTACTATGGGTTGAGATGTAAGGAGAAGGAAAAATTGTTGTGTCAACTTGAGTTTTGGGTTAAGAATAAATCGTAGGTGAGTTTGGAAGAAAACCACGTAAGTGATTTTCGAGTCTTGAATGACAAGGTAGCCTATGAGCTAAGGAAATCTTACAAGTGTCACAATTATGCTTGGCGAACTTAACTATGCTATGAGAAGGTAAGGCTTGGACGCATAGCTTGGAGAAAAGAGAGGATATCTCACTAAGTGTTAAAGAAGGAAGAGTAGGAAGCATAGTTGGGAGCTAGTTGTGAGTTGGACACATACTTGAGAGAAGAACCTCATGTTGGACGCATAGTTGGTGAGTTTGGATGCATGATGACTATTTCGGGAGGAAATTGGTTAAGTGTTGAAGTGTTGGAAGAAAATCTAAGTCTTGAAAGAGAGGGAGAAACGCATAGGGCAAAGTTGAAGAAGAAACCTTATTCTACCTAGGTTGGATGCATAGGCCAATCTTCTAGGAAGAATTGGCTAAGTGTTGGATGATTTGGAGAGTTGAGAAGCTACCCTAAGTGTAAGCCCTAACCTCTATTTTCCTTTGCTTTAGCACAAGTTAAAAATCGTGGTTTAAGGTTGGCTAGGGTTAGCTTAAATGAGTAGGAATTATAGTTCATGTTTAAGTAAGTATGAACGTCTCATTTACTTTTAATAAGAAATAAAAGAGATGGAGTTAATGGTATAGCTGAATAAAGGAGTGTGGCTGGACTTAGAAAATTTTTTCTAAGTGTTGAAGAAGAATCTCAAGTCAAACTAGGTCAAGAAGTTGGAATTTATTTAGGAAAAATGTTAAATTAAGAAATAAATAATAAATAAAATTAAATTAATTATTTAAAGAGAAATAATATTTAATTTAGGCGGCTAGGATGAGAAGAAAAGAAGAGAAGCCATGTTGAAGCAAGGAGTCTTGTGGCCAAAGGTGATTGGCTAGACTGAGCAGCAACTTGGATCATATGCAAGCAGCTCAATTACAACGTCGGCTCTCGTGATTCACTTGTGTCATTTTCATCATTTTTGGACCAGAGAGAGCTTTATGAGTTAGGAATCCAACCTAGGGCTTCCGAAACAATTTGAGGTCGGGAAGCTTGAGAAAACTTGAAAATATTGAAGGTTGTCGTAGAAAACGAGCAAACCAGACGAGTTAACTTTGAGAAATTTTTCAAGGATGCTCGGGAAGGTTTTTGAAGCTCAATTTTCTTGATAAGTTAGTTAAGAGGTTATCCTTAAGCTCTATAATTTTTATTTGAATTTTATTTGAAAGGAAAAGGTGTTTTGGAGCTCTAAAAAATCGGGTTGAAAATAGGATACTGCTAGCCAAAGTCAACTAAAGGCTGCCTAGACAGGCGCCCCACACCTGCACGCCTTGTGCTAGCACATGCCCCACACGCCAGCGCCCCACGCCCCTGCCACCACGCCCCTGCCAACACCCCTCGCCCACCTGCTGCCTACCAAGTGTACCCACGACCATTTTGGGTAATTTTAGACATTTTTGGACTCTAATTGATAGTTTCTTGAATATTTAGCCTTAAGATAGGTAAATATGAATTTTAAGCTGATTTTTGGATATTTTTGGAAATTTTGAGAATTTTGCAAAATGGTCCCTAAACGGGTGGAAATGATGAAAAAGGTGGAAAATAAGCTTAATATGGACAATGTGGATGGAATTTAGTTAAATAATGTTTGTGAGTACTTCAAGGAGATGATCTAATGGCTCGTAAATAATATTTCAGGTAAAGTTAAGGTTGGGAAAGCCTATAAACCTCGAGGGACAAGTCTAGATTGTGAGTGACACTTGTTTTCATTAAAGAATTCTATTTATAACGTTTAGTCATGATTTCTTATGAAATGTGAATTTATGATGATTTACTAAATGTTGAACATGATTACTATTTATACTTGATTTTATGACATGAAAGACATATTCTATCTACTAAGGAAGGTAAAGTTAGATTGGACGCATACTAGGGAAAGAGGGTCGAAAAATGGCTGAGTATAAAGGCATAAGAGAGGAAAGTTGGAAGCATAGACTTGGGAGGCACACCATGGACGCATAGATGAGGAACTAAGGAGTCCATGGGGCCATGTTTAGAGTCTTGGACGCATGGATCAAAGAAAAGAAGTAGTTGGACGCATGGCTAAGGAATTAGGAGGAAACCACACACATAGTAAGCTTTGTGAGTAAAAATTTGACTAAGTGTGGGAACACCGGGACAAGTTGGACGCACATCTCTTAGAGAAGGAAATTTTGGCTAAGTGTTGGACTCTTGAAAGAAGCTTGGACGTGTACGAGAGTTTTGGCAAGGAAAATTTGGCTAAGTATAGGAAGGTTAGAAGAAGAAAATAGAGTGAAAGAAGCCAAACCCCAAAAGCATCACATGGTTAGGAAAAGTTGGACACATGGTCCCTATCTCGGGACTAGGTTGGACGTATGATGAGTATTTTCTATGCTAACTAGCTTCATTTGGACATAACACTTCATAAGTAGGAGGTGTCAGGATGCATGACAATAATACATGCAAGGAACCACTTGGTTGGACGCATGGACACTTCCCATGCATGGTCACATGTAGGAGCATAGATGTCAACCTTAGAAGCAAAGGTTGGATGACAAGGCTTGCCATCCAACTTCTATAAATAGGGCCAAAGAGTAGAGGAGATCTCACACCATCACAAACACCCGGTTTTCACCAGAGAAAGGAGAGAAGAAAGGTTAGGAAGCAAGCCTTGCGTCCAAGGAGTGTGGCTTTGAGTCCAACGAGTTGTTTCCCTCACTGACGAAGAGTTGTTTGTGTCCATAAGCTGTCCTAAGTGTCCAAGGTAGGTTGTCCTATGTCCAACTGAGCTATTTGAGGTGTGGAAGTGCTGCCCTACATCCAGACTGTGCATCCTTGTTTCCAAGGGAGTCCTCTTCGTCCAAGGAAGAATTTTCTAGCATTGAGGAAGTTGTTTTAGGGTTTCTGAGGTTTCCTAGTTTCTGTGTTCTCAGTCCCAGAAGCTCGAGAGAAGTTAAAAAGGTTGGAAACCAAAGAGAAAAAAGAAACCCTAAAGTTTGGGAGCTACTTTCACTGTAAGTGGTCGATTTCCTTTTGTGAGAGAACTAAATTACATTACTTGATAATTTATAATAGCACGCTTATGAGCTTTTATTTGATAGCATGGTGTTGTGATACTATGCGTGCTATGGTGAGGTTTCGGATGGTATATCAAGCATGTTAGCTAAAAAGCGCTTGAAAAGTTCTTTCTATTCTCTCAAATTAAGGGAGTTTATATTAGATCTCAAGTGTTTGCTAGTGGTTTTCAGGTCAAAATAAAGAAAAGAAGAATTGAAAGCCAAAGGATCAAAGTTGAGCCAAAATCTAGCAAAAAAGAGAAAAAAAGTACAAACATGCCAAAAACACTGGTGCTGCCGCAACACTTTTTCCCAAGAGCACAGCGCGGTGGGGCCATCCTACAGTGCGGCAGCGCCAGCCTTTGATGACCGATAGTGCAGTGGCGGCACTATTGACCAGAGTCGTGGTGCTAGTTTTCCATATTCGAAAAATCTACATTTTTGGAAAGAATTTTAGGTAGCCAACTCTATAAATACGAGGGTTTCTAGCAGCCTTAGACATCAAAAAATCAGAAAAAAACATACCAAAGAGTGAGTTAGCTGCAAGGAAGAGAGAAGAGTTTAAGAGAGAGTTTGGTGCTATTCGAGTTCCCGACGTGAAGACCAAAGGACATCTTGGCAGTTCCTCCTCAATCAAGGGCTTCTTTCTTGTAGATTTTTCCTTTCTTTACACTCTTTCTATGCTTAATTTGTTTGTGAACATGTTGGCCAAAGCTATGCGTGACTAAATTCTTTAGTTTTAGGGTATTGATGAATCATTTATGAAGTTATGTTGATATTGTAGACTATTCATGGGTTGGTTGTAATGAATATGCTTTTCATTGTTATTGTGCTTAATTCATGTTGATTGACCATCCTTGAATGTTAGGTTAGATGTATGGTTGAGAGATTGTATGTCTAACTAGATCTATAATAATGAATTGTTGTTAATCTATCATGAAAATAGTTAGGTTAACGATGAAAGTTGCTAACGACTACTCTTAATGCCATGTAATTTGTATTGGTTTCAAGAAATTAGTAATCAAATGAGTTGCATGAGAAAAGATTGTTTTTTAGAGAAAATAACTTGGATTTATGTTTCTAGACTTAAGCATATGAATTGCAATAAAATCCATGAACCTTAGAATATTGCATGATGGATTAAACAATGATTCTTTACCCTAGAATTCTCTTTGGCTCTTGTGTTTCTTATTTTCTTATTTTCCTTTTTAACTTTCCTAAATCACTACTCAAGATCAAATCCTCAAATAAAATTAATTCAATTCTAGAATAACTAAGTAAATTCAGCCTTCACAATTGGATCTACAATGGAACGATACTCAAATTTCACTGTCTTATATTATAACTTGACCCGTACACTTGCAGTAAACACGAAAAGTGCGCATCATTAGCATGATGTTGTATGCATGCTAGGGCAAGATATCTAATAGTATATTGTATATCGTGCTTTTTTGGATATTAGGTTCTAATTCCAATAATGAAGGACTATGAGAAGGCATCGATGAACAGATTATTTTCCAATGTTGAAGGACCTTGAGAAGGAATTGATGATGACGGTCAAGACTGGGACCAGAATTCGACACCACACAGGATGGTCAGAGGATCGAGAGGACCTAGTTTCTGAGCATGTGGAGGAGATCTCCTCATAGGATGGTCAGGGGCCAACCGGAGCCTAGTTCCTTAACTTACGAGAAGTACCTAAAGGATGATCAGGGGGCTGACGAGTCTATCTCATAAACCTCGAAGGTATAACTATGTGCACATAGGGGACATACAAAAGCAGAAATGATGAGATTAACTGAGTCGGGATGGTCAGCGGGAAAAACCAGTCAGGATTGTTGAGCCATGTGAGCCAATAGGATAAACAAAGGTGATGTTGTGCCGGAGGTGCCAGCAAGAAAGTAGATTCCAAGAATGACCCTATGAGGGAGGTTTGAATACTGATATAGTTGTAGATGTACTTGCATATGATTTGTATTATGGTTATCATTATTATTATATGCTGAAAGGGTTGATTAAACCCTAGTTTATTCGATCACTCACTGGGCTTCATTGAAGCTTATCCTTTTCTTATGTTTTTCTTTCCAGGTAGCAGCTGAGTTTCTGTTGCTATACGAAGTCAAGTTTCACCGAGAAATTACGTGCACTTTGTTATAGGCAGCAATTTAAATAAGAAATTAGAAACATATCTTCTATTAACAAACTTGTTAAAAAATTGTAATAATAGAGTTATGTAAGTAGGTTGGAGAAGCAATTTGGTAAATTTCCAATGCGGCCGAAGATGAATTTGAGGGAGAACGTCAGTGCAATCACTTTGAGGAGTGCGATCATGCTTATTGACACCCCTACTGAGGAGGATTCTTCACCTTCTGAGCCAGTTGAAATAAGAGGACCATCTCCAAAACCTAAAAAGGAGTAAAATTTGACCCTCTTCTCTCTTTAAATTCTAATGTACCTAAACCACATTTTCCTTCTAGGTTGGCAAGACCTAAAGAGAGTGAGATTGATAAGAAGCATTTGGATACTTTTAGGAGAGTGGAGATCAACATTCCACTCTTGGATTCTGTGAAACAAATTCCCATATATGCCAAGTTCTTAAAGGAGGTTTGTACTAGAAAGAGGCAAACAAAGGAGAAAGAGCGGGTCATCGTGAGCTAATCCGTTTCTGCCATCTTGCAGAAAAATATCCTGAGAAGCAAAAGGACCTCGGTATGTTTTCTCTCCCTTGCATAATTGGGAATAAGAAAATCAACATGGTGATGTTAAACCTAGGTTCTTTTATCAATGTTATGCCCTATTTCGTATATAAAGACTTGAAACTCAATGATCTTCATGAAATCAGTGTCATTATACAGTTAGCTGACCGATCTTTTATTCACTCGTTGGGAGTCGTAGAGGATGTTTTAATTCAAGTCAAATGAGTTGAATTTCCCTGTTGACTTTTATATACTTAAGATGGAAGAATCAAATTCTCCACCATTGACATCTATTTTACTTGGGCGTCCCTTCATGAAAACAGCTAAGACTAAAATAGATATGGATGAGGGGACATCTGTTTGTGGAGTTTGATGGGAAATTGTTAAATTCAATATTTTTAATGATGTAAAAGCCCTCACTCATGAGACACACTTTTTATCAGATATATGTTTTTTACTCTTTGCAACAGGAAGTCATTTGGGATGTTTACGAGGATGAAAATGGTGATGATTTGGGGAATGCTATATCTTGGGACGAGATTGCTTCTGTCACTTTATTAGACCCATACGTATTCCTGAGGCCCTTTTGAATTCTTTTGACAGTTTGAACCTTTTGTGGTGCAGACACCAAACCTTGAGTTGAAAGAACTTCTCGACCACCTAAAGTATGTCTACTTAGGAGAGAAAGACACACTTTTGGTCATCATAGCAAAAGATCTCTTCAGTGAGCAAGAGGAGCAGTTGATTAAGATGTTGAAGAAACATAAGTTGGCGATTGGTTGAACCTTGGGCTGACATCAAAGGAATTAGCCCTACAATTTGCATTCATCGAATAGCCTTGGAGGAAGGGTCCAAGCCATGCCACCAATCTTAGAGGCGCCTAAATCTCGCTCTCAAAGACGCGGTGACGAATTAGATTTTCAAACTCAAGGACGCTGGTATTATCTCTCTCATAGCAGATAATGAGTAGGTTAGTCCCATTCATGTGGTCCCAAAGAAGACATGTATTACTATTATTAAAAATTAAAAATGGTATATGTTCCTGTTAGAGTGCAAAACGAGTGGTGTATGTGTATTGATTTTTGAAAACGGAATGTTCTAACTAGAAAAGATCATTTCCCCATCCCATTTATTGATAAGATGTTGAAATTTCTTCCAAGAAAGCCTTTTCTCTCTTTTATCGATGGGTTATCAAGTTTTTACCAAATCCCTATTTGTTAGAAGGACCAAGAGAAGACGATGTTCACTTGTCCATATGGGACATTTGCATTTAGGAGGATGTTCGGCCTATGTAACGGTCTAGGTACTTTTCAGCATTGCATGATGAGCATATTCTCTGAATGATTGCATTTAGGAGGATGCCCTCATCCATCTCTGCATGATGAACATTTTATAGAAGTATTTATGGATGACTTTACTGTTTATGGTGACTCTTTGAATGATTGTTTGATTAATTTAAATTAAATATGAGATATTTAATTAATTAATTTTATTTCATTATATTTATTAAATATGATTTAATAAATATAATTAAGTTAGTTAATAATATTATTATATTATTATTATATTAATAATAACTCCCCATGTTTAAGGGCAGTTATTTTGTTCTCTTTCACAATTACACGTAAAAGAAAAGGGAGTTACAAGTTTTGATAACAAAGAAACTTTCTGTGTTTTTTTGCTCTGAAGAAAACTCTCTCCCTCTCCAACTCTCTCTTCTACACACAAAAATTCTTCCTTTGCCAAAAGGTATAGAGAGCCCACACACACCTCTATTGATTCTACCTTGAGAATAGCAAGGTAACGTTGTGGTGGTATTCCCAAGACAAGAAGGGTTCTTGTTGTTTTATTGGAGAAATTGTCATCGGTTCGTGATTTAGAGAAGAAGATTCCCACATCCAAAAAGGTCTTCAAAGGTAGGAAATTTTCTATCCCTTTCTTCTTAAAAGCATGCTAATTTAGTTGTTTATCCATTTGGTTGTTCTTTGTATTTGGGTTTTCTAAAATAAATTTAATAGCAAAAGGCAATCATTCGCTTCTGTTAGGAGATCGATTCCATCAATTAATATATAATCCAAATCGTGCTTTAAATTTTGTTTTGGAAACAAAATTTGGAGAAAAGGTGGGTGTAATTTTTGCATTTTGAATGTGAGTTTGCAAAATAGATGTTTTCAATTTTGGCACCTTAGATTTACTGTTTTGATGTGATGAAAATGTGTTAGGGCCTGTTGTTTTGGGCATTTTAATTCTGCTATTTAGTCTATAAGTCCGTGTCATTCAAAAGGCAAGAGTTGCTAAGGAACCGGGCAAAAAACAAAGCAAAAACGAAGCAGAAAAAGCTCTTTATGCTCTATGCTGCAGCATAGATGCGCAAGCACAGTGACGCTGCGCTTCGACTACAAAAGCCAGAGCGTAGCAATGCTTACTTAAAGTGTTGCAACACTTTGGTGGTTGTAGCACGCATCTAGAAATGCGAAGGCCATGGGTTTAAGCTTGCCCTAGTGCAGTTTTTTTTTTTTTTGTGTATTTTATGTTATTTTGATTAATTAAATTGATATAATTTGATCATATTTATTTAATTAATTTTAGGGGTGCCCAAAATTGGTCTATTTTTGCTATATAATTTAATTTTGCATGAGATGTATGATTAAATTAATTTTCAGATATATTGCATAATGTATGTCATATAGTTTAAAATCCCACCTTAGGATAAACATTATCATGCATCATATTTAATATAAGTGTTATATTATTTGGATGTATGATATTATTATTAGCATGAACATGCATTCTATTTAATATAAGTGTTATATTATATAGTTGTATGTATTAATAAGCATGTCCATGCATCGTATCGTAATACAAATGTTATATGGTATGATATGATATGCTTAATTTTCATTATTAATATAACTGTTATATTGTTTAATGAAAATGAATTTACATTGAGTATGACATTACCTTAGTAAAATATAATTGTTATATTTGGCTAATGTTATTAGAATACGTGTCATAGGTTTTAATTATTAATTAAAATGTAAGAGTTAGATATTTAATGAAATAAGTTAAAATCTATAATAAAGAGTTGCATGCAAACATAAGTTATGAATTAGTTTTAATTAGTTTAAAATTGGTTCACCTAGACTTATGTTTAATATTTCTAATATGATCTATAGGTTAAACTTTTGTATTTATTTAATAAGATTAAAATGAACGTAATAAAAGATTAAATTTATAAAATATTTGCCTATAAGGGACCTTTGTCTATGGAAGGTTTTGTCTAAGACTGGGGTATTTAAACTGATGGAAACAGAACACCCTACTTGGAAATCAACCTGGAAGGTGTATTAGTCAAATATCTTATAGGCATGCAACAGTTGATTTACTTTTATTAAAGTGTTTAATAAATGATAATCAAAGTTGTTAAACTATGCAATATAAGAGTTATATTGTGCAAATTAACAAAGGACTTAGATAAATTAATTAGCCGAATTTACCTAAGTACTAAACCCTAGGTTTAAAATCCTCAATGGGAGGAAAAAGATATATATGATATGTCATTTTCTTCTCACGTCTCTACCTAAAAGTTCACACCGTGAGATCTATGCTCGACCTCGTGGCACCTTGATTTGTATCCCCTCTGGATGGTGTTTGCATAGGTCAAGATCAAGGTGAATGGAGAGAGTATTTATAGTAAGTGGGAGAAGGATGTGTGTCAACACATGCTATGGTCTCCTTCATTTGTTTGCTAGATAGCTTTCATGCTCGGCCTCATGGCACCTCGATTTGTGTCCCCCTTTGGATGGTGTTTGCATAAGTCAAGATCAAGGTGAATGGAGAGAGTGTTTATAGTAAGTGGGAGAAGGACATGTGTCAACACATCCTACGGTCTCCTTTGTTGGTTTGCTAGATAACTTTCATGCTCGACCTCGTGGCACCTCGACGTATCCCCCTTTGGATGGTGTTTGCATGGAATTTATCTCAAACTCCTATTAAGGATAGGGTCCCTTTAATTTTTGCCCCAATCAGCTTTTCCCTTTGGTTGGCTCATTAGGGCAAAACTCTAGGATCTAAAATAAAGGGTTACACTTACAAGAAATTGTTAAGGAATTTAATGATTTCTTGATCGAATAATGGTGACTAGTTATTATAGGAATAAGAGTTATTCTGGTGTCGTAATTGGTTGAGTGTCTTAATTTGGTGAAGGGGTGACTGACTACCCTTCCGTGGCTTTTATTCTAAATCATTGAAGCATCATTGCAAAATTAGATATTAAATTTTGGGTACATTAAAATTTTGCTAAATATAGATTGGGTTATATGACTTATGCATGTTACTAATAAGAAATAAATTGTATGTTTCAACATCATCAAAATGTCAAGCTCATTTATTACTTTGCTTAGTGCCAATAAAATGAATGGTGATAAATACACTTCATGGAAAAATACAATTAACACTGTACTCATCGTAAAGGACCTAAAGTTTGCCATCAATGAGGAGTGTCCTCAAGTTCTTGCTCAAAATGCGTCACGAAATGTTTGTGATGCATATGAGAAATGGATGAGGGCAAACGAAAAGGTCAGAGCATATATTCTTCCCAGCTTATCTGAAGTTTTGGCAAAGAAGCATGAAACTATTGTCACTGCTTGTGAGATCATAGATCCATTGCAAGGATTGTTTGGACAACTGTCCTCACAGATCAAGCATGATGCTCTAAAATTCATTTACAATGCACGTATGAACAAGGGGACCTCAGTGCGAGAACATGTTCTCAATATGATGGTCCACTTCAACGTGGTTGGAATGAATGGGGCCATAATCGATGAGGCCAATCAAGTTAGTTTTATTATGGAATCTTTACTTGAGAGTTTCCTTCAGTTCAAGACCAATGTTGTTATGAACAAATTGAACTATTCTCTTACTAGCCTCCTTAATGAGTTGCAGACTTATAAGTCTGTGCATAAAGGCAAAGGACCAGATGGGGAGGCAAATGTTGCCAGTTCCTCTAAAAAGTTCCACAGAGGTTTGACCTCTAGAACTAAGTCAGCTTATTCCTCTCCAAAAGAAAAATGGAAGAAGAAGAAGGGTAATAAGAGAGGTAATAAAACTAACCAAGTCGCAACCCAAAAGGGCAAGCAAAAGGTCAAGTTGCAAAAGGAAATTGTTTCCATTGCAATCAAAATAGGCACTGGAAGGGAAATTGTCTCAAATATTTGACAAAGAAAAAGAAGGTCAAACAAGGTAAATATGATTTACTAGTCTTGGAATCTTGTTTAGTGGAGAATGACGATTCTGCTTGGATAATTGATTTAGGGGCCACTAATCATGTGTGTTCTTCTTTTCAGGGGATTAGTTTTTGGTGATAGCTTGGGACTGGCAAGATGACATTACAAGTTGGAGTAGGGTAGGTCGTCTCAGCGGTTGCAGTGTGAGGAGTCAAATTACTCTTCCATAAATCTTATCTTTCTTTAAAGAATGTATATGTTGTTCCTGATTAAAAAGGAACTTGATTTCTATACAATGTTTTCTAGAACAATTTTATTCCATCAATTTCAATGTAAATAAAGCGTTTATTATAAATATGGTATTCTTATTTGTTCTGCAAGCTTGGAGAGTAATTTATATGTGCTATGGTCGTCAGCATCTAAATTGCTTCTGAATACTGAAATGTTCAAAACTACAAAAGCTCAACATAAAAGGCAAAAAGTTTCTCCTAAAAAAAATGCATATCTTTGGCATCTAAGGTTAGGTCACATAAATCTCAACAGGATTGAGAAATTGGTTAAGAGTGGACTTCTAAGCGAGTTAGAAGAAAACTCTTTACCTATATATGAATCTTGTCTTGAAGGCAAAATGACCAAATGACCTTTTACTGGAAAAGTTTATAGAGCCAAAGAACCCTTAGAACTTGTATATTCAAACCTTTGTGGTCCTATGAATGTTAAGACAAGAGGAGGGTATGAATACTTCATCTCTTTCATAGATGATTATTCAAGATATGGATATCTTTACCTAATGCAACACAAGTCTGAAGCTCTTGAAAAGTTCAAAAAGTATAAGACTAAAGTTGAAAACTTGTTAGGAAAGACCATTAAAACATATCGATCAGATCAATATGCGGAGTATATGGATTTAAATTTCCTGAACTATATGATAGAATATGAAAATTCATGTCAACTCTCAGCACCTGGTACACCTCAGCAAAATGGTGTATCAGAAAGAAGAAACAGAACCTTGTTAGACATGGCTCAGTCTATTATGAGTTATGCTCAATTACTAGACTCGTTTTGGGGTTATGCAGTAACGATTGCATTATACATTTTGAACAATGTTCCATCCAAAAGTGCTTATGAAACTCTTTTGGTATTATAGAGAGGTCGTGAAGGCAATTTACAACACTTCAGAATTTCGGGTTGTCCAACATATGTGCTTGAGACAAATCCTAAGAAATTGGAACCTCGTTCAAGAGTATGTCTATTTGTAGGTTATTCGAAGGAAACGAAAGGTGGTCTTTTATTTGATCCAAAATTGAATAAATTATTTGTATCGACAAATGTTACATTTTTGGAAGAAGATCACATAAGAGAGCATATACCGCGCAGTAAAGTAGTGTTAAAAGAACTTTCTGATGAAACTATTGGAACTTCAACAAGAGTTGTTGAAGAAGCCTGTATATCAATAAGAGGTTTTGATGGGGCGTCATCAAGTTGTACACATCTTCTTCAAGAGTTGAGAGAGCCTACTTGATATTTGGATTTAACTGAAACTCAAGACATCATACCAGATGATGTAGTTGAGGATCCATTGACCTATAATTAACAATGAATGATCTAGACAAGGATGAATGGATTAAAGTTATGGATCTTGAAATGGAGTCTTTGTACTTCAATTCAGTTCGAGAGCTTGTAGATCAACCTGATGGGGTAAAACCTATAAGTTGCAAATGAATCTACAAGAGGAAAAGAGCTGTAGATTGAAAGGTGCAAACCTTTAAGGCTAGATTTATGTCAAAGGTTATACCCAGGTTGAGGGAGTGGACTATGAATAAACTTTCTCACCTGTTGCCATGATTAAGTCTATTTGGATTCTCTTGTCTATTGCCCAATATTATGACTATGAAATATGGCAAATGGATGTCAAGACTGTCTTTTTGAATGGTAATCTTGAAGAGACCATTTACATGAAACAACCAGAAGGATTCATTCAACAAGGTCAAGAGCAAATGGTTTGCAAGCTTAATCGATCCATTTATTAATTGAAACAAGCATTTCAATCTTGAAATATAAGATTTGATACTGCGATCAAGTCTTATAACTTTGGCCAAAATCTTGATGAACATCGTGTTTACAAGAAAACCATCAACAGTTCAGTAGCTTTCTAAGTGTTATATGTGGATGGTATCCTACTCGTTGGGAATGATGTAGGTTTACTGACAGATGTAAAGAAATGGCTAGCTGCCCAATTCCAAATGAAAGATTTAGGTGAGGCACAATTTGTTCTAGGGATCCAAATCGTAAGAACAAAATGTTACCCCTATCTCAGGCATCATATATTGACAAGATGCTTGTCAGGTATTTGATGCATAATTCCAAGAGAGGTTTATTGCCTTTTCTACATGGAATTATATTATCTAAGGAACAGTGTCCTAAGACTCCTCAAGAGGATGAGAAAATGAGATGGATTCCTTATGCATCGGCTGTTTGTAGCCTTATGTATGCCATGTTGTGTGCAAGGCCTAACATTTGCTATGCAGTTGGGATTGTCAACAGATATCAGTTCAATCTAGGATTTGATCATTGGGCTACAGTTCAAACCACCCCAAAGTATCTTTGGAGAACGAAAAACTACATGCTTCTGTATGCGGCTAAGGATTTGATCCTTACAAGATACATAGACTCTGATTTTCAGACCGATAAAGATTATAGGAAATCCACATCAGGATCAGTGTTTACTCTTAACATAGGGGCTGAAGTTTGGCAAAGCACAAAGCAAGGTTGCGTCGTTGATTCTACCATGGAGACAGAATATGTAGCTGCTTGTGAAGCTGCTAAATATGCTATATGGCCTAGAAAGTTTTTGACAGACCTAGAAGTTGTTCCAAACATGTCAACGTTTAGCACACTTTATTACGATAAAAGTTGTGCTATGGCAAATTCCAAGGAGCCCAGAAGCCACAAACGTGGAAAGCATAAAGAGCGCAAGTATCATTTGATACGGGAGATTGTGCAACGAGGAGACGTGATTGTCATGCAAATTGCTTCGGAGCACAATGTTGTTGATCCATTTACAAAGGCTCTCACGGCTAAAGTGTTTGAGGGTCACCTGGAAAGTCTGGGTCTACGAGACATGCCACATCTAGTATAGGGCAAGTGGGAGATGGGTATAGAGTTATGCACTAGTTTAAATTTATTGTACACCCACTAGCTTTAGGACAAGTGGGAGATTGTTGGGACTAGTGTGTCCTAAATCTCTTGGGTCTTGTAGTTTTGTAAATTGTATATACATTTTATTTATTGAATAAAATAAGAAGTTATTCTATCTATTTTATGCATTAACTCAATCCAATACACCAAGATTCCGTGGTTATTTTATGTAAACTTAAACATGTATGTGGTTGACATACAAGGTTGAATCATGTTTAAGTAATAACTAAAAAGATCTGTAGTATAGGAATAAGGTTGGGTGTTTTATTCTGGTAACACTACGGATACGACCCATTTTGTAATTGTTACAAGGAGTTGTAAAGTGTTACAAACAATTTGATCATAATCGTTCATGTAGAGACATGTGAGTAGGGGTATCCTATGTAAAGAGTTTGTATAAGACTAGACCGCGAAATGTTTAATTTTGCTTTGTAACATCATTAATTGTAGAAATTAATATTTCATAGGATGACTATAGGTAACTCGACCTGAATCTTGAGTGATTTTTGAACTCCTGTTTATGAGGGCAATCCTTTGATCTGTATGGGTGAGAGTGGCCAAATCACCGACTCAATAAGCGTACCATTTCGGGGATTTGTCCGATTAGGGAGCTTGAAACATATCTTCACAAGATGGAATTCACTCCTTTCCGTGTTTAGGGTAAGTAGATAAATTGCTCCCTTAAGGGTTGATTTTGAGTCTTGAATAATGAGGCCTCAGTCGCTCACTGGCCTAAGAGGGGTTAGTTTATAGTTGGACTATAGACAGTTTGTTCATTAGAGAGATCAATAGTACTTAAGGAGTTAGATAAAACTACAGGGGTAAAACGGTAATTTGACCTAGTTGTAGTTATGAGTAATTTATGAAGGGTCGACTTACTATTGATTAATAAATTTCGTGGATACAAAAATATATTTATAGTACGAAGAGTGCAACTGTATGTCTTTAGTGGAGTGACCTATAGTTAATGAATGTTGATTAATCTAATTAAAGAATTTAATTGACTTATCTCATATCATTGAAGCTTCTAATTATACGTCCATAAGGTCCCCTTGCTAGCTCATAAAGGATTAGTATAAGAATCAAACATTTTGGTTTAATTTGAAATGTTCAAATTAATAAAGGAATAAATTGTATGTGATACAATTAGCATAATGTATATAGATACATTATAATATAAAGTTTATCTTGAATGAGATTCAAACTTTATACTTTATATTATAAGAGAGCTCATTTAAATATCAATTATATGAATGAGATTCATATAAAAACTATAGGTTAAAATTAATATGAATGAGATTCATATTAAAACTATAGGTTATGTGAGAGAAGGCTATTTGAATATGATTCAAATTTAAATTAAATATGAGATAATTAATTAATTAATTTTATTTAATTATATTTATTAAATATGATTTAATATAATATAATTAAATTAATTAATAATACTATTATTATCTTATTATATTAATAATAACTCCCCACGTTTAAGGAGAGTTATTTTGTTCTCTCTCACAATTACACATAAAAGAAGAGCGAGTTACAGGTTTTGATAACAAAGAAATGTTCTTTGTTTTTTGCTCTAAATAAAACTCTCCCTCTCTAACTCTCTCTTTTACACACAAAAATTCTCCCTTCCTAAAAATCATAGAGAGCCCACACACTCTGCTATTGATTCTACCTTGAGAATATCAAGGTAAAGTTGTGATGATGTTCCCAAGACAAAAAGGGTTCTTGTTGTTTCGTCGGAGAAATGGTCATCGGTTCGTGATTTGGAGAAGATGATTCCCACATCGAAGAAAGTTTTCAAAGGTAGGAAACTTTCTATCTCTTTCTTCTTAAAAGCATGCTAATTTAGTTGTTTATCCATTTGGTTGTTCTCTGTATTTTTGTTTTCTGAAACAAATTTAATGGCACAAGGCAATCATTCGCTTCCGCTAGGAATTCGATTCCTTCATGAAGATGATCTTTCACAAGGCCAATTGTATAATGTATTGGCAAGTCCTCAAGTATTGTTTAGGCTTCTTGGGCGGTCTTGGAGAATATTGATCCTCCGACGATGGCGTCCAAGATAGATTTGGTGCTGCTTGTTAACCATTATAGAAAAATTTGATTTGCAATCAATCTGGGTAGCGATGTCTCGTGCATCTCCTCAAAAGGTTCTTGTGTCGTTCCCAAGCCTCATAGAGTTGTTCATCTTCAAGTTGACAGAATGTGCCAATCTCCGTCCTCAATCTTTGTTACTTCGTCTAAGGAAAATATTTGTTCAAGAAAGCTTGAGCTAGTGCACCCCATGTTATGCTCTCCGGTGGTATGGTCTCTAGCCAATCTTTCACTTGGTCCTATAAAAGTGGAAGGTAAAAGTCTTAATTTAATGGCATCGTTAGAAACCTCATTCATCTTTACCGTCCTGCATATCTCCAAGAAAGGTCGAAGGTGTTTGTGAGGGTCCTTAATGGAATGTCCTCTATAAGCAAGTTCTCGTGCCATTTGGATCAACCCCGGTTTGTGTTTGAAGTTGTTGACATTTATTGGCACGTTTTCTACTGCGGGTT
This sequence comes from Citrullus colocynthis, assembly GCA_031780015.1. Taxonomy (NCBI): domain Eukaryota; kingdom Viridiplantae; phylum Streptophyta; class Magnoliopsida; order Cucurbitales; family Cucurbitaceae; genus Citrullus; species Citrullus colocynthis. The sequence goes on along the minus strand of QLSR01000100.1, from coordinate 1,531,229 downwards.
GCTTCCTCGAGAGACTTGGTTGGAAATAGTCCTGAATTGCCTTTGGTGCTACTTCTTTCCCATCTCACCGATTTGATTTCTTTTAGCTCTTAGATTCCTCCGATAAGTCCTATCAATCTCGGGGTCAAACGGAAGAAGATTAGAATTATCTAAGGGCACACATCAAAGCACAACCAACCAATGTTAGAAAAAGAAAAATAAAGTAAAATACACCTTAGATTAAGATCTATCAATTCTTTAAATAATAGGCAAAAATATCATTACTTCAATCCCCGACAACGGCGCCAAAAACTTGATTTGCGAAACCGTAAGTGCATGGGTCAAGTTCTTGTATAAAATGGTAAGTCCGAGTATCGTATCCACATTGGATTGAACTTGATATATTCGCCTATCTATTCAAGAATTGAGTTAATTTTATCTAAGGAATCAAAATCAAGTTTGGATTTTGTATTTTGAAAACAAAGACAATAAAAGCAAGTGAAAATTCAAGGGACAAAGGTGTTCTAGGGTATTGATGTCTTTAATTACTTCATTAAGTTATGTTTTAGGTTTTCATGGACTTATATGCAAATAATATGTTTAAGTCTAGAAACTAATATCCGGATTATTCCCTCTAAAAACCAACCCTTTCTTATGCAACTTAATTAATTACTAATCTCTTGAAATCAAATTATGAGGTACAGCATTAAGAATAGTCATAATCAACTTTCTCTAACAACCTCGATATTTTTGTGAAAGATTAGTAGAGATTCAATGTAAGAGATCTAATTAGACATAAAACCACTCAATCATACATCTAACCTGACAATTATTGATGATCAATCAATAAAGAATAAAGCATAATAGCATTGAAAAACATATCATCCAACAACATCCACCAAAAACACTAAATCATTAACTTAAATCCATAATTAAATCATCCAACACTCTAAAACTATGAGTTTAGCCATGCATAACCATCAAATACATACTTTCACATGAGCTCTCAAGTATAAAAGTAAAAGGGAAAGAGAAACTTTGGAAGAAAAACTCTCAAATTGCTTCCAGGGGATGAATTCCTCCAATCTCCACTTGGTCGACACCTCGAGATCTCGAATGATCTTCAACTCTTCTCCAACACTTTCCTCTCTTTTTGATAGCAAACTCACACTCTTAGACCCTTTTTTTTTTTTTTTTTTATTTTTTTTTTTTTTTTTCCCTTTTTTTTTTTTTTTTTCCCTTTTTTTTTTTTTTTTTCCCTTTTTTTTTTTTTTTTTCCCTTTTTTTTTTTTTTTTTCCCTTTTTTTTTTTTTTTTTCCCTTTTTTTTTTTTTTTTAGTTTTCCTGATTAGGGTTGTTGAAAACCCCTTAATTTATAGAAGTGGTCGCCCAAATATTTTTCAAATTTGTAGATTTTTTCAAAAAAGGAAAGGCAAAGTAGCTGCACTCTAGGAATTTTTGTCGCAGCGTCGTTGCACTCTTAGAGAGCGTAGTTACGCTCTAGGAATTTTTGTCGTAACATAGCTGCGATATCAAAGAGCGTAGCTATGCTCCCTACTGTCCCAAATTATGAGCTCTTGAGTTTGGAGCGTAGAGGGCAGCGTAGCTACACTCTGTGCTGCGTTGCCCTGTTTTTAGGGCTTTTCCATCTTTTCTTCTATTTTTCTTATGGTTTTGGCTCGGTTTGGTTTTTTTTTTTTTTTTTTTTTTTGCCCTTTGACTAATTTCTCCATAATTACCTAAAAACCACTAGCAAACGCATTAAATCCAATAAAAACATCCCTAAATCAAAGGAAAATAAAGCACTTTTTAGGTGCTTTGTTGGGATTTTTGCCCTAAAGCCTCATAATTGATTAGTTAATTAAATTATTAATTATGCAATATTAATTTATCCATTAATAAAAAAATCCAAGGTTATTGGATGAAGTCTTGAACATGTATATAGTTAACATATAGGTGGATCATGTTCAAGAAATAACCTAAAGGTCTATAGTATATGGATAAGGTTAGGTGCCTTATCTTGGTGACACTATAGATACGACCTACTTTGTAATAGTTACAAATGGTACGATCCAAATCGTTCATATGGAGACATGTGAGTGGAGGTATCCTATACAAAAGTTTGTATAAGACCTGACCGCAAAATATTTAATCTCTCTTTGTAAATCAGTTAATTGATGAGATTAATATTTCATAGGATGATCATGTGCGACTCGATCTTAATCATCAGTGACTTATGAACTCTTGTCTATGAGGTCGGTCCTTTGATATGCATGGGTGAGAGTGTCCCGAGTTGCCGACTCAATAAGCTTACCATTTTGGGGATTTGACTAAATGGGGAGTTGCAAACATAACTTCATAAGATGGAATTTACTCCTTCCCAATTATGGTAAGTAGATGAGTAGTTCCCTTAAGTGCTGATTTTGGGTTTTGAGCAAGGGGCCTCACTTTCTCACTGTCATGAGAGAGACTTAGTTTATGGTTGAATCATAAACAAATTGTTCATTAGAGAAATCAGTAGGACTTAAGGATATGAGGTAATTATAGGGGTAGAATGGACATTTGACTTAGCTGTAATTATGAACAACTCGTGAAGAATTGACTTGCTTATATTGATTATATCCATGGAAACAACTTGTCCTATAATGCATAAGAGTTCAACTTGGGTCTATAGTGGTTTGCCCTATAGTTAATGAATGAAGATTTTAAAGAGTTTAATTAATTAATCTTCGATCATTGAAGCTTATAATCTGTAGGTTCATAAGGTCCCCTTGCTAGCTCACCACAGACCAACAAAGATCAACTATGTTGAAAGAAAAATTTGAAATGTTCAAATTTATGAGGAAAAATATTAATTGTATTGGATACAATTAATTACATGATTTATTATAAAGTTTATTTGAATAAGATTCAAACTATAACTTTATAATATGGAGAATTAATTTATTTGAATATGATTCAAATAATTAATTATTTATTTGGATGAAATCCATATAAATAAATATATGGATAATTAATTAATTTGAATTGGATTCAAATAGTTAATTATTTAATTTGGATGAGATTCAAATTAAAGATTCTACAGGAAATAAATATTTAAATGAGATTTAAATATTTAAAACCATTTAATATGAGATATTATTTGGATAAATATTTATTAATATTTTGCTGAAATTATAGATCAACAAAGGTATGTTGCTTAACCTTTTCTTAATTATTTGTATTTTTAATTCTTTCAAGAAATCAAAGAACGTGATCACACACTTTCGCCGGGATTCAATTCCCTTCACTTTTTAAGTAGTCAAACAATTCATGCCTAATATAACATCAAAGTCACGCATATCTAAGATTTTTAAGGTCACATCCAGCGTAGACTTGCTATTTCTACCTGACATGCTTTTATCTTTTCCTTTAATAACATAATTTCTTCAAATGTAATAGAAACAAATAAAACATAATACAAAGGCTCTAATTTTAACATAACATGCTTCACAAACATAGAAGATATAAACATATATGCGACAAACCAGAGTCAAATAATATTAGAGCGTAGTGCCCCAAAATAGGGAGTGTACTTGTCACCAGCATGTCTGATTTATTTGCCTCTTGCCAATTGTATTAAACACTCAACTCTGCTCTTGCATCGGTTTATTAGAACTCCCTTGATATGAACCCATGTGTTGACTTCTATTATCAGATGTGGTTGATTTAAAACCTCGCACCAGACCTCGCACCCCATCTCTTAGCCCCTGGACGAATGTCTTTGTTCTTTCTGCCTCTGTGGCAACCGTGGTAGGGGCAAAATGGGAAAGCTGCTCGAACTGTTGATCGTACTTCGCTACAGGCATGCTACCCTACTCCATGCCCAGAAATTCCTTCTTCTTGAGATGTCTTAGGTTAGTAGAGAAGTATTTCTCGTAGAAGCGCTCCTTAAACTCCTCCCATGTCATTGGTTCGGCACTAGTACCTATCATTCTCTCTCCTTTCTGCCACCAAATTTAGGCTTTATCTGTCAGCACAAAGACCACACACTACACTTTCTGATCCTCCACACATTTCATATATCTGAAAATCGTCTCTATGGAGGACAACCATAACTCTGCTTTAGTAGGGTTCTTCAATGACCCATCGAAGGTGTAAGGGTTGTACTTCCTAAACTCTCATAAATGTTTTTCTCCAAAGACAGATCTTGCAAGTTCTGACTAAACCTGAATCTGAGGCACCTGAACCTATTGATGAGGTGGTACTTGGTGAGACTGAACATGTTGGGCTATCTACTCTGCCATCGTGTCTTTCATTCTCCCAATTACAGTTGTTGTGATAGCTTCTTCTATTGCTGCAGCCATCATAGCATACTCGGGTGGAACGACTAGTGCAACTAGTGCCAAAGGAGTACATTATGGTTCTGACTTCACGTCCTAGTCACTGATTTGAGAGGGTCTTGTTGCTGCGTGGGGATCTTGATTTTGACAATTTTGAATGTAAGGCCCTGTTATTTCTACCTCCTCCCTTGATGCATCCTCTGTCTCCATGAGCCATCTCCTAACATTAACACAAAACAACTATCAAATTCTTTGCCACAACACATGTCGGTTATAACCACGAACCAGGAAAATTCTTGAGCATATAATTTTAGAGACTTTTCCTATAGGACATACCTAGTGATGACGAGAAATCTGTTAACTGGCCAAAGGAACACTCTAGACTTACATAGTAAGTTAATCTACATAACCAATAAACTCTTGGCTGTAATACCAAATGTAACGACCCAACTCCTTAGGACTTGAACTAGGCCATCACTATATGCATGCACACATCTCAAACGACTCATTTTTCATAATTTCAACTAATACCCAAGAAATTTATTAAAGTAAATGAATTTACCAAAATCCCAATAACAGAAAATCTTTGATCAAGATACCCTTTAAATAATTTAATACGAAACTTTGCATAAAGCGTCTAACAATGAGAGAGAGAAAACAAGCTATGAATTCAAATGACAAGACCCAAAAGCTTAAACATTAAAACATGGACACTTGTGCGAAAGCATCTACTTAGTCCCAATGTCATGGTCATGGATTCTTTTCTTCATTCGCCGAGGTGTCCTTTCCCTTGACTAAAAAACATAACATGAAAAGGATGAGTACAAAATAGTCAGTAAGTAACCCCACTACCAGTGTCAGGCCCGACACTTATATCCAATAAGTGCAACATACTAGTGAAACATGCATAAAGAAAATAATCCTGGATGGCCAATAATTTAACACGCATCTGGTGGCCTGTAGGCTCACATAGTAGGGCATCCATTAGCACCCTATAAGATAGTAGGAAACCCGTCGATTTTCGAAAACATAACAGAAAACTCGTAGGCTTCCGATAACATAGTAGAGTTAGGAGGGTAAATCATCACTTTTATCTCAAGATATAACATGCTCATAGTAAGTTCACATAATAAATCTTAGTACATGTTTCAAAATCCCACACATAATAATATCAATCACATGCTAGTACTATCATTCTCGTAAAATAGTTCTAACCATATCAGGCTTCTCAATTTCATCCAAACAAATTAAATCGATCAAGTCTAAATTGCTTAGCTCAAGGGCTGTTCGAGTAGTAAGATTACTTACCTCAAACTTAAGCCCGAATATCTATCCAAGCAAGCCAAACCTTCTAGTTTCACAAGCTTTGGAATGAAACCCAACGTGCGTTGGACCAAAAATCACCTCAAGTTCCCTTCACACAACATGATAAGCTGAAAAGTGCTTTCTATTCTCTCAAATTAAGGGAGTTTATATTAGATTTCACTTGTTTGCTAGTGGTTTTCAGGATAAAATGAGGAAGATTAGAAGAAAAGACCAAAAGATCAAAATCGAGCAAGAATACGGTGAAAACAAGAAGAAAAACTCAATATGGCAAAAATTAGGGTAGCGTCGCGGCGCTCTCTTTCCTTAAATGGCAGTGTCGTAGCGCTATAGACCAGCGTCGTGACGCCAGTTTCCATATTTGAAAAAAATGTATTTTTGGAAAGTTTTTGTCACACCCCCTCCCAAATTACCTTCCTATCCTAGGAGCAGGTGCAACCTATACACATACATGTCATCTTATATCTTGAAACACAATTCAATACCAGATCAAATGTACAAACTTTTATACTAATGAAACATTATAAGGTAATCATAAGTTTTACATAAGGTTCCTCAGCTCATAATTTATCATACAAGTGTATTTGTTCAGCATACAGTACAAAATCCACGTTATGCCACAAAATCATATATGACAAAATATGTACTTAGACTGAGTATTTACAACTATCCCAGAGAACTAAAACCAAGTAAGCCCAGACGAGGATCTTTTGTAGGCTAGGCGTCCCGGACACGCTCGCTACCTGAAACGAACAACAATAAACAAAAAGGCGTGAGCTTAAAGCCCAGTGAGTGACTAAATTATCAATCACAATTTAATACTTGAGTTAATGCTGATCATAAAACTACTATATAGCTTATTAGTACAAATTACTGGGTCGTTCGTGCCATTTAACAAGATAGCATAAATATTTATCTAATAAGCAGCAGAGCAGAGCTCAATGCTATTAACCTCATAATTCAATTACTAGTATTCATATATTCATACGCCTTCACATTTCGTCCCTCGGCGTTCTACTCTCAAGTGCTTTCTCATATTGTCCCTCAGCACTAAGTTTCATTATTAATTCACTACTCAAGTGCCTTCACTCATGGTCCCTCAGCACTGAGCCATCATATACTGGTTTCCATATGCCTTCTCACAAGGTCCTTCGACTTTGGAAACTATCTCAATCAATCTCACTAATGCCTTCACTCATGGTCCCTCGGCACTGTGTATCATATATCATATCTCCATAGGCCTTCACACAGGGTCCTTTGGCCGTGGTTTGCATTTAGATAACATACATACAGGAATTCACATAATATACTCATTTTCACTTGCACATTGTTAACGATGATCTTTAGATAAATTAGAGAGCCATTCACGGTTTGTCTTAGGCCCCGAGCGGATTGTATGCTTTTCCGAGCTCTTCTTGGCCTGTAAAACACATTTCTCATATTGGGTTTCCTTTGGACTCCTTTTTCAAAATCATTAGGTATGCATATCAATAACTAGCGATACTCTATGTTACTAGCGGATCTACCAACAAAATTTACACTATTGGGTACTATACTAGCGAAATTGGAGTGAACTAAACTAGCGATATCACCTTAAGGAGCGATACCTAACGAGACTTCAGCGAGAATTGTGAGACACAGAGCTCCTTTGCGTTTATCAGCAACACCCGTTCTGCTGTTCACTCTCCAGCTCCTTAGCGATACCACTGTCTAGCGACACTTGATATCTCAGTTTTCCTTCCTTCCCTTCAAACTCTTTCTTTATCCTGCTAAAAACCATATTACAGCCAAAATCAGAACTTCCCTTCTTCTACAATCTTGTAAAGTAGTGAGTTTCCTAGCTTACCTCAAAATTTCAGACCATGACTCGTCTTCATTTGAGAATTATTCCCAAATAACTTCGGCTGCCTTGATTTGCTTAGCAGTTCAACTCCGGTTACTTCTTCCCAGAGATTAACACATTTTTGCTCGGGTTTAGCTTAAACATCCTTCATGGAAGTTGCTAAGAATTGACTCAACTTACTTACCTCAAAATTTCAGTTCTAGCTTCGACGTCCCTAGTTCACTCTCCTTCAAACACCGATTGGTGTCCAAATCTATCAGTAACAATCAAGCTTCTGGTTTCAGCTTCAAAATTATCATGAAACTGATCTAATTTCTACTCAAATTCGATATAAGTACCTTCTTCTATCTCTCCTCATTGTTCGGCTGCGAAATGGAGTTAATCTGAGTTCGAAAATATACGATGCACTCATTTATATGTCAATATAAATCACCGACTTACCAGCTCAAACATCATCCTTCTTCTGGAATTAGCCAACGCCACCTTCCGTGCATGGCTTCGGTAACACATAGTCTCAACTTACTATGCCACTGATTGCTCAATGACGAATAGCCGATTACCGCATGGCCCTCTCGGCCACTTTTCTATCTTCGACACATTCCATCCTTCAACGCATAGGTCATCTCAACGCATAGAGATGCCAACTTCGAGCACATAGTAGCCTTGAACGCATACTTCTACTAACGCATATTGCACCCTTCTCCCTTCACATTTATTTCCCCGCCGAGCTGCCCTCTTCAACGCATGCTTATCAGCGGCAACTCTTGTCAAGCTTAAACATACCTTCAATGCATGGTCACTCATCACATGGCCAACACTTAACCATTTTCACTCTCCCCCAACTTAGCCAATTTTTCTTTACTTGCCTGCCCCATAATTTTTTTTTACTTACCATCTCTCAATAACAAGTACGGGGCTTACAGTTTTCTTGGGCGAAATACTCTATAAATTTAGGGGTTTTCAGCAGCCTTAATAATTCAGAGCACGAAATTACATACTAAAAGAGCCACAAGAAGGAGAGAATTGAGTGAGAGTTCATAAAAGAGTTCAAAGAGTGAGTTAGTTGCAAGGAAGAGGAAAAGAGTTTGAGAGAGTCGTTGTGCCGTTCGAGTTTCGATGTGAGAGCCAAGAAGATTGTGATGGTGCTACCTCAATCAAGTGCTTCTTTTCCGTAGAGTTTTTCCTTTCTTTACACTCTTTCTTTGTTTATTTTGCTTAAACATGTTGCTTCAAGTTATGAGTGGCTAGATGAATTGTTTATGAATTCATGTTGATCTTGTAGACTTTCATGGTTTTGTTGGAATGATTATGCTTTTCATTGTTATTGTGTTTAATTATTGTGGATTGGTCATCTTCCCATGTTAGGTTGGATGTATGATTGAGAGATTGTATGTTTAACTTGATCTATAACAATAAATTGTTGTTAATCTATCACGAGAGTAGTTAGGTTGACAATAAAAGTTGCTAAAGACTATTCTTAATGCCATGTAATTTGTATTGGTTTCAAGAGATTAGTAATCAATCGAGTTGCATGAGAAATGGTTGTTTTTGAGAAAAAATAACTTGAAATTAAGTTTCTAGACTTAGGCATATGAATTACAATAAAATCCATAAAATCTATAATATTGCATGAAAATAAACATGGATTCATTATCCTAGAACTCTCTTTGACTCTTGTGTTTCTCATTTTATTACTTTCCTTATTTGGTTTATATTTTCCTTAACTCACAATATTAATTCCAATCCTCAAATAAAATTGATTCAACTCTAGAATAGCTAAGTAACTTAAACCTTCACAATTGGATCTCCAGTGGAACGATATTCGGACTTCACCGTTTTATATTATAACTTGACCCATATACTTGTGGTTAACACTCAAAGTGTGCATCACAACACGATCCGGAAACCACCAAAATTGATCTTTAGCACTACTATTCAACAGCTTAAAAACCCTTAAAATTTAAATCTAGCATTAAAATGCCATGGGTAAATTGATTTCAAAACAATTAACGGGTAATCAATTGCCCCTAAGAAAAATTCATAAAACACCCAATCTTACCCAAATTTGAGATTCTAATGAGAATATGGCATGATAGACGAACTGCAGGCCACTGGCGGTACCAGACCTACGGACGAACGGAGCAATGGAAACCCGTTGATACCAAACCTATGAAGGAATGGAGTGATGGAAATTTGTTGGCACCAGACCTACGGACGAACAAATAAATGGATTAACGATAGACCTTGAGTGGCAGAAGCAGATGCGAGGAGGGAGAGGAACGACGACAACAAGAACGAATGGAGCGATGGAAAAATGAGGCGGAGGCCTGATCTAAGACGACGACGAACTATTAGAACAGCTACTCTGATAGATAGTAAATAACAACTAGTGACAGAAAGAACGACAATCATCAAGAATGACAGTTGTCAAGAATGAACGACACGTATAGAACCTGCAAAACACAAACTCAGGAAAGGCTGAGTCGTGGAGCTCGCTCTCTTTAAGACATTTTGTGGATCTGGCAGAGTGCAAACAGTTTAACAACTTGTCACACCGTCCCCATGATAAAATAGCCACAAAACAGGCAACAAAATTGCACCTAAACTGATTAAAAATCTGACACCCTTTAGAACTTTGCTCGAAAAATGTGATGAAAATAATAAAACCTTTGAGAAAACCTTTGAGAGAATTCATTTTGGAAGAAGAGACGAAATAAAATGAAGTGACTGAAGTAATGTAGAAGTGAGGGAAGGAGTAGCTTTTATACTCCCTAAAGACCAACTACCTGCGCACAACTCCCTCTCTGCCAGACACGTAGAGTACCTCCTCCTCTAAACGTGTGCATACAGCCAGGAACCGTTCTGACTTCTCTCGATCGAACACATGAAAAGAAAAGAAGATTAATATATATATAAATTATAAAACTTTCTTTCTTTCTTTCGCCACGCCATGCCTGACCAAACAGATGAACGGTGATGCACACATGTGGAGATCCCAATAAGGCCAATTTGGCGTATCTCTTCACCCTTTCTAAAACATGGGTACCCTTTGGTGCCCAAACTTAAAGGTGAATGGGAGAGTTAATAAAGAGAGATCTCACTTTAATATTAATCGATGTGGGATTCTCACTTTTCCAAATCTTCTTTATTATTATTTTAAAAGTAACTTTTCAACCAATTTTCCACCAATAATCCCCCACTTGAAAAATATTTGGAAACAGGAAAACATTTTTTTTATTGAGCAATATGTATAACACTGTGCATAAGCAAAGGTGTTTTGCGAATTGAACCTTTACATAGTGAGGATGATTTAGAACAAACTAGAGTAACTCTTGGTTTTGAACTCTATCTCTAACAACATCTCACACACAACATTGCTAGGGTGTAGTTCGAAAGTCCATGCTTTAAAGCCTTCCACATTCACGTAGGTGAGTCTATCAGGGGTACTCCTGTAGCTAGGTTGTAAGCACTGGCATATAGTATTAAGTATTGAGACAAAGTAAGTGAAATGTGGCCATGCGTTGTTAGAGCAAAGTAGCCGAGAGTGGAAGACTTAAGCATGGGCCAAGGCTATGCGTTGATGAAAGCAGAGAAGAGCATTGTTCTTTTGAGTGACCATGCATTGAAGGTGAAAATCACGAAGAGTTATGAGCTGAAGCAATCACTTGCGTTGGAAGAGGAATTTATCATTGGCGGGGAAGGAAGTGTTTTGAACAACTATGCGTTGGTGAGGTTGCATGTGTTAAGGTCTCCATGCATTGGAGATAGATAACTGATTGAATTGTATGCGTTAAAGGTAGGAGGCGTTGAGGAAACCATGCGTTGAGGGTGGCCGTCTGCTGAAGGCATTGATGGTAGGCTGCGATGAATGCCTTACCTTGAATTAAGAAGGCAAACCCGCACGCTAGCCTGCATTAGAGAGTTAAGTCGGCAGTATATATAGGTGAGTAAATTGAATATTTTATCATTTTTAGACATTTTTGAGAGCTTAAGTCAGTTCCATTTTTCAGACGAACTACAAGTGAAGGTAGAAAAAGGTGATCTTGTGGATTTCGAATAGAATTTTACTCATTTTCGTATCGAAATCTAAGCTGGAACAGCACGTTATTAGCTGATGCACAAGCTGGACAGTATCGGATGTTTGGAGTGAAACGAATCGAGGAGATCAAGTCTAAGGTTGAAATTTTAAGGTTAATAAGTTAACTCAATTCTGAACAACTTTTATAAAGGATGTTTAAGTTGAAATGGAATAGAAACATGTAAACTTTTAGCTGGAAGTGACTGATAAGGAATTTCTGTGCAATATGTAGTAGTGCGGAGGAATTTTGCAATATCTAACGAACAAGGACAAGTTAAGCTACAAAAATTTGAAGTAAGCTAGAAAACGTATTTCTCTACAAGTTTGTAGAAGGGAAGAAGTTCTAAATTTGGCTGGAAATATGATTTGTAACAGATAGAAATGAGAATAAGAGGGAAGGCAGAATCTGTGGAAGATAAGTATCGCTGGACTGCAAGTAACGCTAAGAGTTTAAGCGTGAGAAGTGAGACGAGTAACGCAGGTGTTGCTAGAAGCCTTGCATCTCACAATTCTCGCTAGGTCTCACTGGATCTCGCTGATCAGGTGAGTGTCGCTAGTCTTGCTCACCCTGGTATCGCTAGTGGCGTGTAGTGTAGTCCAATCTCGCTAGTGATCTCGCTAGTAGAGTTGAATCTCGCTCATTAAGATTTATTGATCAAATATGAATGGTTAAAGTTTGTTGGTTATGGAAAGGAAGTTTAGGGAAGCTTAACACAAGAAATGTGTATTTTCAGGCCAAGAGGAGATAGGAAAGGCATATAATCCATTCAAGGCCTAGAAAAGAGTTGTGAGTGACACTTCTTTTCTTGTTTCAACAATTCTATTGTACATGTCAGTTTGGTTTTTCTTATTTATTGATGTTTTTGCTAAACGATATTGAAAAGTAGATTTATGGATTGATATTGATTTATGAAATGCCTTGTTTTCTTATGAAAGATTTGACTATGAACGGTTTTGTATAAAGTATTGTATTAAACTAAATGAAAAATGTTTTAGAGAAGGCTCAATGTTGAAGGACATGAGAAGGCATGTGAGGTTCCCCGGGACCCAGTACTCATGGACATGGAGAAGGTATTTGGGCAACCCGCCATGTTCGTATGTGCACATAGAGGTTACATGCTGGTTCGTTGAGTTTTGCTTCACATCGAGCCTTATTTGTTTTCGACGTTGGGGCGTTGAGTTTTGCTCCGCCTCAACTAAGGGAAAAGTGTTGTAATCGTACTATTTTACTTACAAATTGTTGAAAAACCATGGATGATTTAATAAGGGCATTTAAACGTGATTTAATCAATGAAAATGTGATAATTCTATGTTTTACTCATGTTCAGAGTTTGTTTAAATCTTGATGATTTTCGAACTAGAGAATTTGTTTAAAATTAGTCATTCACTGAGCTGTTAGCTTATGTTTTCAAGTTTTTCTTTCCCCTCCAGGTAGCAAGGACGTTCCTGGTGCTTTGCCTACTCCAACTCGCCCTATTTAAGCTTCGAGTTTCCAGAAAATTGTCCTGTTTTGCAAAGTTGCTTGTATGTAAAACCTTATATAGGTGGCATGTAGACCTAGTTGTACATTTGCTGGGAGTTGAAACATGGTTTTGTATAGGGGCTTTATGGAAGAGTTGTATTCTGAAATATCGTTTATGTATATAATTTCCTATACATTATGGTTGATATATTTTATGGAGTGTTATGTATGTTGTAAATAGTATAGGACAAGTGTGTTAGTGGATGGTATGTGTCACAAAAGAGGTGATGTATGTTGTCGTCACATCTCTTTTCGGGTTGGGTAGAGTAGCCTGGGAGGGGGTGTGACATAGGTACTCCACTTGACATCAGGTATAAATCTCATTAAGAACTAAGTTCAACCTTTCATATGCTTCAGGATATCATGGTAAGACTTTAGGTCATAGGAAGGGAACTCGAAGTTTACTTTTGCATGATTCACTTTATATCACTTGTGATTAGTTATTACCCTTTGAACCTGTTTCTTGGGATCTCCAGTCTATAGGTTGGGTTTACCTCACAGGTGATTCATTTCTCGATAGGCAAGAGTCCCATCCTTCTTGAGGTTTTGAAAACCTTTTTTCTGGCCAATCCTTTCGTTATAGGATCTACCAAGTTTTCATCAGTCCTTATATTATCCTCTCTAACTGCACCACTAGTGAGGAACTCTCTAATGGTATTGTGCTTACAACGTATTTTTCTTCTCTTTTCGTTGTAATAACGGTTCTAAACTTTCGCAATTGTTGTAGTACTATCGCAATGGATCAAGATGGATGGTAACAGTCGTTCCCATAAGGGAATCTCTTATAGCAAACTTCTAAGCCAGCCTGCTTCTTCTCTGGTAGTTGCCAATGCTATCATTTCTAACTCCATCGTTGACTAAGCTAAGATCGTCTATTTCTTAGATTTCCAGGAAGCAACTCCACCTGCTATATTGAAGATATAGTCGTTGGTAGTTTTTAAGTCATTTGAGAGGGAGTTCCAATCAACATCATCGTATCTTTCTGGAATAGCGGGAAACTTTTCATAGTGTAGTCCTAGGTTCTAGGGTTTCTTTAAGTACCTCATAGCCCTTTCTACATTTGTCACTTTCATTGACCTTGAAACCTTTGGAAAGGATTAGGTTATCTAACTTCTTATGCCATTTCTTAGGAGCTTGTTTTAGGTCATAAAGAGATTTATCTAACTTACAGACTCTATTCTCTTAAAAACCTAAATCCTAATTCCTTGTATAAAACAAATTCACCTTTTACTTTTTCCCACTTAAAACCCTAACCATATAATATATAAATTCCCCATTTCCTTCTAAATTTTCAAATCAAACCAATTCCTCCAAATTAAAAAAAATAATAATAATAATCAAACTTTCAAAAATCTCAACCTACTTCAATTTTCACCAATGGAGTAAAATCCAAATTTTCAAATCTTTAGCACTTAAATTAAATTATCGTAATCATAATAATTGAATTTTAACCTCAAAATTTAAAATAACACAAAATTAATTTAAGATAATTAAATTCATGAAATTAAAAATTACCTCAAATTTTGGGTTGTCACACGTATTGATTGGAGTATTGTAGAGGTGAATGACAATGTATTGCCACCAGTTTTTAGACGTCCAGCAGGAAGACTTCGAAAACAATGGATTCCTTCTATTGGTGAAGTTTCAAAACGCTCAAAGCGTCGTCATTGTAAGCGTTGTGGTCATAATAAAAGAATTTGTACATTTTAACCTATTTATTGTTCAAATAGGTCTTTGAACAATTAGATATGGTTTTTTGATTTTTATGCTACTAAACGTTTTAATCAATACTCATTGTAGCTTTAAGAATAATGTACTGTTTTAAACTTGATTTGGCTATTCTGATTTGAGTCCTATGTCTCCCTCATTTTAATCCAAGTTTGAAGTTGAAATAAAAATAAAGAGATCCAATTTCACAACATAAATATTCTCAAATAATTGGTTCATTAACGTATCTTGCTAATTGCACTAGGGTTGACATTGCATATGCTATGAATTGTTTAAGTAGATATACTTGTAACCCAAATAAATATCATCATAATGCAATTGATGCATGCCTCAGAGAATAACATATTAGGATGTTAAGTCTACATTCAAGCATAGCTATATTGTTAAGAACGTTCAAGGACAAATCTAGTCATCCGTCATGTGTATGTGTGCAAGTCTCCTTTAATTAAAAAACAAGAACTCAATTTAGGAATTAAGAGTGCTTCCCTAGTTTTCCCCCCACTCTAACTCATGCACCAATATTCAAGAATTCACACATTTCAAGCAAGTAATATGTCTACTAAGGTGCCTTAATATCTCAAGATTTTTTTTCCTTGCTAGCTTAAACTTGCATTCTTTTACCTAGGGGTACTAGCTTTCACACATTCACTGTAGGGACCCGTACCTAGTCAATTCCTAGGTGTCCTTACTGATAACAATAAAGGCATCTCTTTTTACTCCTATTCATGCATACTCATTACAAGTTTAAAATTTTGAATGATAGAAAGATTGGCAACAAAGCTCATGTATTTTTGTGCAAACTTTTTCAAAGGTCTAAATAATCTTTTTTTTTTTTTTTCCTTCCTTAGTATAACATTACAAACCATCATGCATTTCAACTCTCTAACCAGTAGGGCCTTTCGGAGTGACAACCAAATACACCCAACTTAATTGTAACGACCTGACTTTTTAACTAACAGGACGCTATGCTATGCAAAACCATTTCGTAAATGCATTGGAACTTAAGAGACTCGGCATTACATGCTTTAACTAAACACTGCCAAATATGTGAAACAACTTAAATTCTGATATTTCATTAAATCAAACATAGAGAAATCAAAATACTTTAGCGGGGTACCCCTTAAACAGTTTGGCAAAATCTGAAGCAGAACAAAATCGAACACGAAAGAACAATAAATAAATAAATAAATAAACCAATGGTCAAATAAATGAACGAGTGCTACTACCCTACACATTCAATACTCTATGCCCTAGTCTAAGATGCGTAAGCGACAACGACGATCCCATGGCACGGTCAAGGATTCCCTTGGTCATACGCCTGGCCACCCCGTCCTTTATCTAGAAAGAAAAACATAGCAAAGGGTGAGTAATTATACACAGTAAGAGATCCACTACTGGGCCTAAGAATGAAATTGTTATCCTTTTATCGAGTGTACTCATGTACCCGACATAGACATAGGCATAGGCATAAGCATAGGGAGCGACGCAAGGGTACGCAGTAATCATATTTGTAAACATAAACGTAGGTGGTGATCCTAAAGGACACCCGTCGTAGGCATAGTACTTTGGGGGTACAGGGCACGACAAATAGGATAACCTTCAGTAACATATCATGACATAATTGGTTCGTCGCAGAGAGTCACAATATCACAAGTACGTAGGCATAACCATGTCACATTCAAGTCACATAACTTGGCATAACCAGTAAAAAATTATAAAGTAATCAACCAAAACAATAGTCATACAGCGACACAATAATAATCAGTGACATAATTGAGCATTAGGCGTCACTAGACCTAATAGTAAGTCTCTTACCTGGTGAATGCCTAAAAACGTCAAAAATTCCCAATTCTTGATTCAATCTTGGCCTTCTCCAACTTCCCTTTAAACACAATTAAACAAAAAAAATGCAAAATGTCAAGCGCTAAACCTACGAGGTACCCAACCGAAGGAAAGAAATTAGTTGCGGAACCGAAACTTGACCAAGAATCTACCAAGACTCACGGAACCGGCGAGGGATTGCCAACGGCAGCTGCAACTAGCGAATCCTGCGGACTCACAGCAGGAGGCGACTCGCGGTGGCGGCGGCAGACGTGCGACGAAGTCGGAGACAGCTTGCGGCTGCAGCAGCAAACACGCGGACTCACGGAACAGCGGCGGANCTTCCTCTCAATTTGAAGAATTATCCTTTTGAATCCTACAAAATCAAACCAAGATCATAGTTACCAAATAGCTTGTTAACAACCACCTATAAGGAGATATTAAATCTTTCCCCCTCCCGGACTTCCTCACTTAGGACCAAACCGTACTTTAATTTTGTTACAATTTAGCCCCAAATAATCTCATCAAAATGTTGTTTCAGTTTTTATTATGTAATGATTGCTTTCTAGTTTAGGAACGTATTTGTTAAGTAATTTGTAATCCACATATTTTTCACGGTAGAGAATTGTTGGAACTTGGATTTTTTTTTTTTTTGGGGGGGGGGGGGGGGGGGGGGGGGGGGGGGGGGCTGCCCTGGTACGAAAAGGGAGAGAGAAAGAAAAGAATTTTTTTTTTCTTTTCTTTTTTCTTTTCTTTACTTTAACCTAGCACACAACCCGAGGCTCATAAATAACCCATAAATAAAATCTTTTCCCCTTTCCCACCAATTTAAATCTTCCAATTTAAATCTTCTCTCTTCCCACACCACAATAAAATCTCCCATTTTTCCAATTAAATTAAATCCTCTCTTTTCAAATTAATTTAAATCTTTACTTTCTTAAACAAATAACACTTAGTAAAACCCAATCTTCCTTTAATGTTTCTATTTATTAACTAAATTATTATTTTATTATTTTTTTTTCTAAATTCTCCTAACTTCTTATTAAAAGACGGGTTCGTGAAAATATCTGAACTTTTGGGGCATCACATTAATCCTTTTCTAAGTTAAGGATTCTAAATTAAAGTGGCTACGTGCTCAAGAATATGGGAGATTTTAAGAAGAACTTAAATGAATTTAACTCAAGATAATGTTATTCTATTTCCACAATAAGTTATCTATCATGCAAATTAGATTTTCATCATGGGCAATCAACATTAAAGCACACAATTATAAAAAAACATTCCCATTAACTTTGGAAGCTCCAAAATTTTCAAAAAATTTTTGAAATTTCATTAATTAACATGCATATGATCATTAAAACCTTACAAACAAGTGCCACCTCCCACCCCACAGTTAGAATCATGCATTGTCCCCAATGTATAAGAGTATCAAACAAAGAAAGAACAAGCCTGGGAGCAAGCGGGAAGCCACCAAATAGGCTTGGTGTAAGGAGTACTTTTTGTGACGAACCAAGATCCTAAAAATTAATAAAGCATATGAGTGACTCAAAGATTTATTGAAAATAAAATAAAAATAAATAAGGAAAGCAATAAAATTGGGTTGCCTCTCAATAAGTGCTTGGTTTAAGGTCTCTTAGCTAAACCGAACCAATAGATCATTCTATGAAAGCAAGGTTCTCAATTCGACGTTCTTCATCACCAATGTAATGCTTCAACTGTTGACCATTTACTTTGAAGCTTGTCCCATCGTTGCTTTGTAATTCCACGGCTCTATGTGGGGACACCTTTACAATGACAAAGGGTCTCGACCATTATGTCCTAAGCTTACCTAGAAACAACAATAAACGTGAGTTGAAAAGTAATACTCTTTGTTCAGGAAAAAAGGTCTGTGGGGTGATCTTCTTGTCATGCCATCTAGTAGTGCGCTTGATGTGCACTTTAAGTGTTACTCAGCTATTCTAGAATTGAGTCAATTTTATTTGAGGATTGGAATGGAAGTTGTTAATTATGGAAAATATAAACCAAATAAGGAAAGTAATAAAGTGAGAAACACAAGAGTCAAGGAGAGTTCTAGGATAATGAATCCTTGTTTATTTCATCATGCAATATTATAGGTTTCATGGATTTTATTGTAATTCATTTGCCTAAGTCTAGAAACTTAATTCCAAGTTATTTTCTCTCAAAAACAACCCTTTCTCATGCAACTCGATTGATTACTAATCTCTTGAAACCAATACAAATTACATGGCATTAAGAATAGTCTTCAGCAACTTTTGTTGTCAACCTAACTACTCTCGTGATCGATTAACAACAACTCATTGTTATAGATCAAGTTAAACATACAATCTCTCAATCATACATCTAACCTAACATGTGAAGATCGCCAATCCACAAGAATTAAACACAATAATAATGAAAAGCATAATCATTCCAACAAAACCACGAAAGTCTACAAGATCAACATAAATTCATAAACAATTCATCAAAGCCCTAAAACTAAAGAGTTTAGCCACTCATAGCTTGAAGCAACATGTTTAAGTAAAATAAACAAAGAAAGAGTGTAAAGAAAATGAAACTCTACTGAAAAGAGAGTCTTGATTGAGGTAGCACTGTTACGATCTCCTTGGCTCTCACGTCGGAATTCGAATGGCACCACGACTATCTCGAACTCTTTTCCTCTTCCTTGCAACTAACTCACTCTTTGAACTCTTTTATGAACTCTCACTCAATTGATGAACTCTTTTGCAACTAATTCTCTCCTTTTTGTGCCTCTTTAGGTCTGTAAATTGATGGTTGATTTTCTCCATTTTTCGATGATTAAGGCTGCTGGAAACCCCCAAATTTATAGAGTTGGCCGCTCAAAAACTTACCAAAAATAACCTATTTTCATTTATAGAAAATTGGCGCTGCGGCGTTGGTCCGTAGCACCGCGGAGCTATTGAAATTTTCGGAACGGCGCCACGGCGCTGTTGAAGAGCACCGCAGCGCTAAGGCAACGTGCACAATATCTTGTTCTCGGGTTTTAGCGCCGCGGTGCTATTAAAATTTTTGCCATTTTAAGTTTTTCATCTCTTTTTTGCTGTATTCTTGCTCGGTTTTGATCTTTTGGGTCTTTTCTACTAATTTTCCTCATTTTAACCTGAAAACCACTAGCAAATAAGTGAAATCTAATATAAACTCCCTTAATTTGAGAGGATAGAAAGCACTTTTTAAGTGCTTATCAACACCCCAAACTTAGAGATTTGCTAGTCCCGAGCAAAGAATAAAATCAAATAATAGGGAGTTTAGATGAAGAAGTGTGCAATTGGCTCATGTCTCAGAGAATAGCATTTAGAGCTTAAGTAGAAACATGCAAGCATATCTATATTGTTATAATCATTCAAGGCCAAATCCTTCTATCTCCCATGTGTGTATGTGCAAGCCTCCCTCAATTTAAAATGCTAGAACTCAAATTAGGACTTAAGAAAGTTTCTTTAGTTTTCCCCCTACTCTAGCTCATGCACCAATCTTCAAGCTTTCATACATTTCAAGTGAGTAATATGTCCACTAAGGTGCCTTTGAATCATATATTTTTTTTTCATGGGCCCAACTTGCATTCTTTTACCTAGAGGCACTAGCTTTCACATGTTCACTGTAGGGACTCGTACCTAGTCAATTCCCAGACATCCTTACTGATCACAGCAAATGTAGCTCTTTTTACCCCTATCCATGCATACTCATTACAAGTTTAACATTTAAAAAGATAGACAAATAAAGCTCATACATTTTGTGTACACTTTTTCTTTTCTCAAGGCATGTATACTCTTTTCTTTTTCCTTAGTCTAAGATTACAAGCTATCATGCATTTCCACTCTCTAACCTATGGGGCCTTTTGGAGTGACAACCAAATACACCAAACTTAATCTTTTTTTTTTTTTTTAGTTAAAGATTCTGAATTAAAGTGGCTACGTGCTCAAGAATATGAGAGATTTTAAGAGGGGCTTAAATGAATTTAACTCAAGATAGTGCTATTCTATTTCCACAATAAGTCATCTATCATGCAACTTCGAATCTCATCATGGGCAATCAACATCAAGGCACACAACCATAAACAACATTCCCATTAATTTTGAAAGCTACAAAATTTTCAAATTTTTTTTTTCTTTCAAAAATTGACATGCATATGATCGTTAAAATTTTCACTAACATGCATAGCAAGGTAAGAAAACACACAAAAGTACGAGAGACACCTCCCACCCAAACTTAGAATCATGCATTGTCTCCAATGCATAAGAGCATCTAACAAAGAAAGAACAAGCCTGGGAGCAAGCGGAAAGCCACCAAACATGCTTGGTGTAAGGAGTACTTTGTGTGATAAACCACGTTCCTGAGAGATAAAGCATATGAGTGACTCCAAGATTTATTGAAAAGACAATAAAAAGAAAAGTACATAAAGCAATAAAATTGGGTTGCCTCCCAACAAGCGCTTGGTTTAACGTCTTCTAGCTAGACGGGGCTCATGAATCACGGTGGATCCCAAGGTGGTTTCTTCCTTTCATGCTTTGGATCACCTAAAACTCTTAGTATTCGCCCACATTGACACTCACAAACATATTCATTAGTATTTAGTGAGTTAGTCAATGAATCATTACCAAGTTGGACATCATCTTTTCTAATATAGTCAAGACTCGTTAAAGAATCATCATGCTTAGATTTTACTGGACTCACCACTTCATTTTTATCATGCTTCTCCATAATTTGTTCATAATTCATTATAGGTTCGGGAGGCATGCAATAAGAACTAGGAGAATTGTCACAACTAGAAACATGCTTCATAGAATTTTCTACTTTAACATCAAGCATGCTATTAGTCTTACCATTCAAAGGAGGCTTATCATGCATAGAGTTCTTACTAGAAGAGAAAGGCGATGTTACCTTTGTGCTTGGCTCATGATGCTTATACCTTTCTACATCTGGATGCTTAGGGGTTTTATAGATGTCAAATGTTACCTCCTCATCGTTAAGGCGGAATGTGAGCTTTCCGTCTTGCACATCAATTAGGGCCTTCGGTGGCCAAGAATGGTCTCCCAAGGATTATGGGGACTTCGGCATCTTCCTCCATCTCTAATATCACAAAGTCCGCTGGGAAGATAACTTGTCTACCTTGACCAAGACGTCCTCCATAATGCCATAGGGATGAAAACAAATGATCGATCGGGCAAAAGCAAAGATATGGTAGTTGGTTGCACCTCTCCTCCATTGAGCTTCCTAAACATGGATAAAGACATTAAGTTAATAGAAGCTCCAAGATCACAGAGTGCTTTAGTAACCTTATTATTGCCTAATGACAAGGAATAAAGAAACTCTCTGGATCCTTTAGTTTTGGAGGCAATTTCCATTTTAGTGCTGCACTACATTCTTCGGTTAGTGCGACCATTTCATAATCTCCATACCTTTTCTTCTTAGACAATACATCTTTCATGAACTTGGCATACTTAGGCATTTGTTCTAATGCCTATGCAAAAGGAAGATTAATTTCTAACTTTCTGAATATGTCTAAGAACTTTGAAAATTGAGCATCAATCTTTTTCTTTTGAAATTTTTGAGGAAAAGGTAAAGTATTAGGGATAAACGAAGTAAAGTTAGAAGTACTCCCTATGTTGGACTTTGATTTCTCCTTTTCCTTAGATGCACTCTCTTTTTGTGGAACATCCTCTATAATGGCTTCATCTTCTTCTTGTGGAAGCTCATCATCTTCATCTTTGATCAAGCGAGTGGATAGTTTTTTCCCACTCCTCAAAGTCACGGCCTTGCACTCCTTTCTTGGGTTTATCTCGAGACAACTAGGGAACTTACCCTTTTGTATTGTTTGGAGGGAAGTTGCCATTTGACTAAGTTGAACCTCCAAGTTTTGAAGTGCCTTACCTTGGCTTTGAATGGTGCTTGAGATAGCTTGGACCGAATTCTCCAATGTGGTTGTCCTTGATCTTGACTCTTTGATAAAGTCAAGCATTATGTCCTCTAGTGATGATGTCTTTGCATTCCCCGCTCCATTGAATCCTTGAGGTGCTTGCAACACATTCTTGTTGTTAGCATATGAAAAATTCTCATGATTCCTCAAGTTAGGGTGATGGTGAGTTGGAAGTTGTTGTTGACCTCGGTATTGTCCTCTATCTACATAATTGGCCACTTCTAACTCACTAGGCTCTTGTTGACTTGCCATGGCCGCAAAGGAAGCTATGGATGATGGATTTGTTTGGACTTGGCTTCCTTGAGAAAATTTAGATAAAGCATTAGTGAGAGAAACCAATTGAGCTTTTAGAGAACTTACCTTGTCCATCTCATATCGTCCGGTGGCTTTTGGGATAATTGGAGAAGACCGTTCGCGTGGCCAATTGTACGATGTAGTGGCCAAGTCTTTTAGTATGATATACGCCTCTTGAGCATTCTTTGAAAAAATTGAGCCTCCGGCAATTGCATCTAGTATGGATTTGGTTAAGCTTGCTAATCCATTGTAGAAGAGTTGAATTTGCAACTAATCTGAGTAACCATGTCACACCCCCTCCCAGATTACCTTCTTAACCTAGGAGTAGGTGCAACCTACACACACCTACACACATACACGTCATCTTATATCTTGAAAGACAATTCAATACCATATCAAATGTACAAAACTTTATCCTAGTGAAACATTATAAGGTAAACATAAATTTTACATAAGGTTTCTCAGCTCATAATTTATCATAAATGTGTATTTGTTCAGCATACAGTACAAAACCCACACTCGTTATGCCACAAGGATCATATATGACAAAACATGTACTTAGACTGAGTATTTACAACTATCCCAGAGAACTAAAATCAAGTAAGCCCAGACGAGGATCTTCTGTAGGCTAAGCGTCCCGGATACGCTCGCTACCTGAAACGAACAACAATAAACAAGAAAGCGTGAGCTTAAAGCCTAGTGAGTGACTAAATTATCAATTACAATTTAATCCTTGAGTATGCTGATCATAAAACTACTATATATCTTATTAGTACAGATTACTGGGTCACTCATGTCATTTAACAAGATAGCATAAATATCTTTCTAAGAAGCAGCGGAGCAGAGCTCAACGCTATTAACCTCATAATTTAATTCCTATTATTCATATATTCATACGCCTTCACATTTCGTCCCTCGGCGTTTCATCTCTCAAGTGCTTTCTCATATTGTCCCTCAGCACTGAGTTTCATTAATAATTCACTGCTCAAGTGCCTTCACTCATGGTCCCTCAGCACTGAGCCGTCATGTATTGGTTTCCATATGTCTTCTCACAAGGTCCTTCGGCATTGGAAACTATCTCAATCAATTTCTCAAGTGCCTTCACTCATGGTCCCTCAGCACTGTGTATCATATATCATATCCCCATAGGCCTTCACACATGATCCTTCGGTCGTGGTTTGCATTGAGATAACACACATACATGAGTTCATATATTATCCTCATTTTCACTTGCACAATATTAAAGATAATCCTTGGATAAATTAGAAAGTCACTCACAATTTGTCTCAGGCCCCGAGTGGATTATATGCTTTTTCCAGCTCTTCTTGGCCTGTAAAACCACAGTTCTCACATTAGGTTTCCTTCGAACTCCTTTTTCATAATCATTAAGTATGCATATTGATTACTAGCGATACTCTATGTCACTAGCGAGACTACCAGCGAAATTCACACTACTGGGTACTGTACTAGCGAAACCGGAGTGAACTAGACCAGCAATATCACCTTAAAGAGCGATACCTAGTGAGACTTCAGCGAGAGTTATGAGACGCAAAGCTCTTTGCATTTATCAGCGACACTCGTTCCGCTGCTCACTTTCTAGCTCCTTAGCGATACCACTGTCTAGCGACACTTGATATCACGGTTTCCTTCCTTCCCTTCTAACTCTTTCTTTATCCTGCTAAAAACCATATTACAACAAAAATCAGAACTTCCATTCTTCTACAATCTTGTAAAGTAATGAGTTTCCTAGCTTACCTCAAAATTTCAGACCATGACTCGTCTTCGTTTGAGAATTATTCTCAAATAACTTCGGCTGCCTTGATTTGCTTAGTAGTTCAACGCCGCTTACTTCCTCCTAGAGGTTAACACATTTTTGCTTAGATTTAGCTTAAACATCCTTCATGGAAGTTGCTAAGAATTGACTCAACTTACTAACCTCAAAATTTCAGTTCTAGCTTCAACGTCCTTAGTTCACTCTTCTTCAAATACCGATTGGTGTCCAGATTTATCAGCAACAATCAAGCTTCTGGTTCCAGCTTCAAAATCATCATGAAAATGATCTGATTTCTACCTGAATTCGATATAAGCACCTTCTTCTATCTCTCCTCGTTGTTCGTCTGTGAAATAAAGTTAATCTGAGTTCGAAAATATGTCCAAAAAGGCTTAATTATTTGATGCACTCCTTTATATGTCAATATAAATCACTGACTTACCAGCTCTAACATCATCTTCCTTCTTGAATTAGCCAACGCAACCTTCCGCGCATTGCTTCGGCAACACATAGTATTAACTTACTATGCCACTAATTG
Organism: Citrullus colocynthis; assembly: GCA_031780015.1. NCBI lineage: Eukaryota > Viridiplantae > Streptophyta > Magnoliopsida > Cucurbitales > Cucurbitaceae > Citrullus > Citrullus colocynthis. The sequence goes on along the minus strand of QLSR01000100.1, from coordinate 1,506,061 downwards.
CCCAACGCCAAATAGTCGATTACCGCATGGCCCTCTCGGCCACTTTTCTATGCCCGACACACACCATCCTTCAATGCATAGGCCTTTTCAACGTATAGCAATGCCAACTTCTAGCACTTAGTAGCCTTCAACGCGTACTTCTATTAACGCATATTGCACCCTTCTTCCTTCACATCAACTTCCACGCCGAGCTGCCTTCTTCAACGCATGCCTACCAGCGGCCACTCTTGTCAAGCTTTAAACATACCCTCAACGCATGGTCACCCATCATATGATCAACACTTTAACCATTTTTACTCTCCCACAACTTGGCCAATTTTCTTTACTCGCCTGCCCCATAATTTCTTCTTACTTACCTTCTCTCAATAGCAAGTACGGGCCTTACAAACCATGTTGAGGACATCTTCTCAAGAGATCCTTATACCTTTCCCAAGCCTCATATAGTTGTTCATCCTCAAGTTGGTGGAATGTTCCAACCTCTGTCCTTAGTCTTCAAGATTTAGCCGGTGGAAAATATTTGTTCAAGAAAGCTTGAGCTAAGATCTCCCACGTTGTGATGCTATCCGAAGATATGGTTTCCAACCAATCCTTAGCATGGTCCTGTAAAGAGAAAGGAAAAAATCTTAGTTTAATTGCATCGTTAGAAACACCATTCATCGTTACCGTCCCGCATAACTTTAAGAAAGATCGTAAGTGCTTGTGAGGATCTTCATTGGTTCTTCCTCTAAAGGCTAGCTCTCTACCCATGTGGATCAACCCCGGTTTCAACTCAAAGTTGTTGACATTGATGGGTACATTCATTATTCCGAGTTGATTTTCCGGTAATGTCGGTTGGAAGTAGTCCCAAATCGCCTTTGGTATCTCCTCCGCCATATCCTCGATGTGATTGTGTTGAACCCTTAGGTTTCCTCTACACGTCCTTTCAATCTCGGGATCAAGAGGGAGAACATTAGTATTGTCTCGAGGCATAAACCGACAAAATAAAATAAAAAATAAAGATAAAATAAAATAAAATAAAAAAGAAAAAAATATAAAATACAATAAAATAAAAATAAATAAACAAACAACCAGATAATATACACCTCAAATTAAGATCCATAAATTCTAATGAATATTAAATAACAAAAACCGTTCTTTGGATCCCTGGCACGGAGCCAAAAACTTGATGCGTACTTTTAGTGTTAACCACAAGTGTACGAGTCAAGTTATAATATAAGACGGTGAAGTCCGAATATCGTTTCACTGGAGATCCAATTGTGAAGGTTTCAGTTACTTAGCTATTCTAAAGTTGAATCAATTTTATTTGAGGATTGGAATTGAATTCGTGATTTCTGGAAAATATGAACCAAATAAGGAAAGTAACAAAGTGAGAAACACAAGAGCCAAAGAGAGTTCTAGAGTAATGAATCCTTGTTTATTTCATCATGCAATATTATAAATTTCATGGATTTTATTGTAATTCATATGCCTAAGTCTAGAAACTTAATTCCAAGTTATCTTCTCCCGAAAACAACCCTTTCTCATGCAACTCGATTGATTACTGATCTCTTGAAACCAATTCAAATTACATGGCATTAAGAATACTCTTTAGCAACTTTTATTGTCAACCTAACTACTCTCGTGATAGATTAACAACAATTCATTATTATAGATCAAGTTAAACATACAATCTCTCAATCATACATCTAACGTAACATGCGAAAGTGGCCAATCCACAAGAATTAAACACAATAACAATGAAAAGCATAATCATTCCAACAAAACCATGAAAGTCTACAAGATCAACATAAATTCATAAACAATTCATCAAAACCCTAAAACTAAAGAGTTTAGCCACTCATAGCTTGAAACAACATGTTTAAACAAAATAAACAAAGAAAGAGTGTAAAGAAAGGGAAACTCTACTGAAAAGGGGCTCTTGATTGAGGTAGCACCGTCACGATCTCCTTGGCTCTCACATCGGAATTTGAATGGCACTACGACTATCTCGAACTCTTTTCCTCTTCCTTGCAACTAACTCACTCTTTGAACTCTTTTATGAACTCTCACTCAATACTCTCCTTTTTGTGCCTCTTTAGGTCTGTAAATTGATGGTTGATTTCTTCATTAGGGCTGCTAGAAACCCCCAAATTTATAGAGTTGGCCGCCCTAAAACTTACCTAAAATACCAAATTTTTATTTAAGGAAAACTTGCACCTCAGTGTTGGTCCATAGCGCCGCGGAGTTATTGAAATTTTTGGAACAGCGTCGTGGCGCTGTTGAAGAGGGTCGCGGCGCTAGGGCAGGGTGCACAATAACTTGCTCTCGGGTTTTAGGGCCGTGGCGCTTCCCCAATTTTTGCCATTTTCAGTTTTTCATCTCTTTTTCGCCGTATTCTTGCTCATTTTTTATCTTTTGGGTCTTTTCTTCTAATTTTCCTCATTTTAACCTGAAAACCACTAGCAAACAAGTGAAATCTAATATAAACTCCCTTAATTTCAGAGGATAGAAAGCACTTTTTAAGTGCTTATCATTGATTGTTGGTAATGTCGGTTGAAAATATTCTCGAATTGCCTTTGGTATCTCCTATGCCATCTCCTCGGTGTGATTGTGTAAAGCTCTTAGATTCTTTCTTATGTCCTATCAATCTCGGAATCAAGAGGGAGGAGGTTAGTATTATCATGAGGCATAAACTGACAAAATTATCAACCAAATAATATATACCTCAAATTGAGATCTATGAATTCTAGTGAATATTAAGCAAAACTGTTCTTTGGATCCCCGATAATGGTGCCAAAAACTTGATGCGCACTTTCCGTGTTAACCGCAAGTGTACTGGTCAAGTTATAATATAAGACGGTTAAGTTTCGAATATCGTTCTACTGAGGATCCAATTGTGAAGGTTCAAGTTACTTCGCTATTCTAGATTTGAACAAATTTTATTTGAGGATTCGAATTCAAGTTTTGATTTAGGAAATAAAACTAAAAAGGAAAGCAAGTAAATAAGAAACACAAGAGTCAAAGAGAGTTCTAGGGTAATGAATCCTTGATTACTTTATTTTGCAATATTCTAGGATTCATGGATTTTTTTGCAATTCATATGCTTAAGTTTAGAAACAAAAATCCAAGTTATTTTCTCTAAAAAACAACCTTTTCTCATGCAACTTAATTGATTACTAATTTCTTGAAACCAATACAAATTACATGGCATTAAGAACATCTTTAGCAACTTTATTGTTAACCTAACTATTTTCACGAGAGATTAACAACAATTCTTTGTTATAAATCTAGTTAGACATACAATTATCCCAACCATACATCTAACTTAACATTCAAACATGGCCATTCAGCAAGAATTTAAGCACAATAACAAAGAAAAGTATAGCCATTACAACAAAACCATAAATAGTCTACAATATCAACATAACTTCATAAACAATTCATTAAAACCCTAAAACTAAAGATTTTAGCCACTCATAGCTTTAAGCAATATGCTCACAATAATATAAGCGAAGAAAGAGTGTAAAGAAAAGAAAACTCTACTAAAAAGAGGCTCTTAATTGAGGAGGAACCGTCAAGATGTCCTTGGTCTTCACGTTGGAACTCAAACGGCACCACAACTCTCTCTTGACCTCTTTTCTCTTTTCCATGCAGCTAACTCACTCTTTGGACTCTCTATGAATTCTCTCTTAATTTTCTTCTTCTTGTGTCTATTGGTGTGTAAATTGATGATTAGGGCTGCTGGAAACCCTCCAATTTATAGAGTTGGCCGCCCATAATTCTTTCCAAAAATATACATTCTTCAAATATAGAAAACTAGCACCGCAACGCTGGTTAATAGCATTGTTGTGCTGTCTGTCATCAAAGGATGGCGCCGCCGCGTTGTCTGTCATGACATTCTACCCTTGGCGCTATGCCGTAGCGCCATGACGGTGCTGCTGTGCTAAAGGCTAAGGCTGCTCTCAGGAAAAAGCGCTACGATGGTGCCCTGTTTTTTGGAGTTTTGTACTTTCCTTCTCTTTTTCGCTGGATTTTGGCTCGATTTTGATCTTTTGGCTTTCAATTCTAGTTTTATTTATTTTGACCTGAAAACCATTAGCAAACAAGTAAAATCTAATATAAACTCCCTTAATTTAAGAGAATAAAAAACTCTTTTCAAGTGCTATTCACTTTCTATAACCAAACTCATCGCGTTGTCTATCTACATAAAGACAATAAAACAAGTTCAACATTTTACCCATCTATGCCTCCCTCACGAAGCAACGTGAACAAGTGCAAGATGTCCAACGATCCGTTATAAAGCTACGATCGTCATGTTGGGATCCCTTACCACATGACTATTCTTTCACAGCTTTTATTAATCCACATTTGGTAACAAAATATGAATTAATAACTTTGAGTGACCAAAGTATGAAAACTTACAACATTTTAGGGAAATTAAATAAAATATGACTAATTGGACAATTTCTAGTGATGAGAAATTGGATTTAACAACCTTGTTGAGGAACAAGATCTTTAGATCTAATTCTCAAAAACCCTTAAACAGTATGGAATCAACCCAAGGATAAGTTTTGGAACAGATTTCCTCGACGATCAAGATCAAAAGTAAAGAAAACTCATTTTGAAACTCATGATTTGAATCACTACACAAGATAGTCTGATCAAGTCTACTAATGTGGTCACGAGAATGGGTGCTGCATAATCTTTCATAAATAATATTTATAATATTAATAAATCACCGAGCCAACTACTTATACTACTGAGTTGCAAAAGTGGCAAGTTTGGGGTCGAATCATAAGAAAGCTCAAATGTAGCTTCAAGCTAATTAGAATTTCTCGCTAAAGTGGTGATGGGGAGAGTTTGGAGTGGTTGGGAATTTAAAGCAAGGAAAATAAAATGCGGAAATGTAAAGTGCAAGAAATTAAAGTGCAAGAAAGTAAAAACAGGCCTAGCTTAGAGAATAGGATTCACCCAATTGTTTGATTTGATCATCAAATTTTCATAAAAGAGTTCTCATGAATTATTGTTTAGCCAACCACCTAAAAAGACCAAGGCAAGCGCCCTAATTACCAATTAATTATTCAATTAAACTAGATGCTCAATTAATTGGGTTCGATAGTGTCCATGGAAATCTTACATCTTCCCTAATTAATTCTTAATTAAACTAGCTGCCCAATTGTTTGAGTTCGGTAGCATCCTTAACAAGTAAACAACCGCATTAAGCTTGACGATTTTAACTAAGATGATTAATAACCCGAGATAGCCCTAAGTTATTAAGCGATTTCATTCTTAAATTATCTTAGTCATGCAATGTTGTAAAAGGGTTATTCTAAACAACCTAAAATTTATAAACAAACATCCTTCAGATTTGCTACTTTGCAATCACTACATTTGTACAAAACATATTATGCATTAATCTTTAGCTCAAGAGTAACTAAAACACACTCAAAGCCTTGTATTTTGCTATTTGGTAATTAATACATTCATATGTAGCACAACATGCATCAAACTTTAGCTAAGCAAAGAACATATGAAGATTGGCCAAATCAAACACACATTCCAAGCATTGGTGGTTGAAGCACATCCAAGAATCACAAAAATTCAATGAGCAACTAGAAATTAAGCATTAATCCTCAAAATCAAACAATAGGTCTCAGGAGGGGTTTGAGTGTTGCTTTGTTTGCAATTGAATGTAAAAGCATAATTGCAATTGGAATAAATTCAATTAAAAAGTCTAGCCTAGGGATTCAAGAATCATTCGTTTGACTTGGCTATTCATCAAACTCAAATTGATTACATGCTCAACTCTATTCTTGGCTCGTTAGCTTGACTTAAGATCAAACCCAACACTCTATTGAACTAATCAATTACTTATTTAGTTTAAATGTCTAATTAACTGATTCCATTAGAGGCTTAATCAATTAAACATCACATTAAGCTAAGGTGAGCCAAGTTCATTAGCAATTAGATAGCTGAAATTACTAATTACTCTGATTCTTGAATACTTAATCATGCAATGTAGCAAAGGAATTGTCCTAAATAATTTAAAATTCACATACAAGCATGATTTAATCTATGCCCTATTGGAACTAACACACATAGATGCATTACTCTTTAGCAAGCAAGAAAACACAATGGGTGATCAAGCCATACATGAATTCAATGCATAGAAGTTGAAATATAAATAATCAATAGAAAATCAGCAGCAAACAAGAATTTACAAGTCTCTCAACCAAGTCATAATGAATTTCAACCTATCTAATGCTATCAATGTTGATCTTCAATCAAATTTGGAGGAGGTTTTTCTCATGGAAGAAGGTTTGAAACTAAAATTACAATTTAAACTTTCTTTATTCTCTTAAATTATTATTAATATTATTACCATTATTGTTATTGCACTGTTATATTGTAGATTTCAAATCATGCTCGAGCCTAAAGGAAGTCAAGAATTTCCTAAATGAAGATTGAAGACTAAGAAGTGAAATTGAGTCTCGAAGATTGAAAAGTTGAAGACGTGCACTATTTGTTATTTAATTTAATTTGTTTTTTTTATTCTTTCATTCATTGTTTTAACTTTTATCTTTAGAATTCAATTACTTAATTAATTAGTCAACAACTTTTTTTATATTTCATGAATATTTCTCTTTAATTTGATGAAATGAAAGTTGAAGGTCAGACTTTGTTTTAATTTAAGGTTTGGTTTATTTTTGTTTAATACTTAATAGTTAATAATTGAGAACATATTTTTTTTAAAAAAATTGATGAAATTGACCTAAGGAAATGAATTTATTTATTATTAAGGAAGGATTGGAATTAGAAATTGTCAAATTGGAAAATGGAAAGACATAAATAAAACAATATGTAATTTTATTTAAATAAAATAAAAAGAGGAAAAAAGGAAAAGGAAAACGAAAAGGAAAAGGAAAAGGAAAAGGAAATGAAATGAAACACTACACTTGTATGCCAAACGAAAAAAGGAAAAAAAACATATGGGCGGGCGAGTGTGCGGATTTACTACCCTCCCTACACTCGATAGGTGACTTATGCTTCTGTGCAGCTAACCGCAACCGAACTAAGCAAATTGCTTGGTTAGGTAGTTCGATCGATGTGGTTTTCCCTTAAAAATGAGTCGGCTCAATTTTTCATGTTCCCTCCACTATTTTAGCAATTCGGTTATGGTTTTCCCCTAAACCGAGCCAAATCGACCCATGAACACCCCTAATTGCAGTCCTAGTTGCCTTTCTTTCGAAGCAATTCGTCATCCGCTACGGGCTATAAGCGTCACTGGGAATGGGTGCTAGAGTCGAATAGTTTGTCAAAATTCCTGTTACTTTTTTCAAAGTGGCATCAGATCTGTAGGTTCAGTGCATCGACAAATCAAATCTAGTTTGTCATTGGAAATCAATTGCTCATTGAAATGTGTATAAAGTATTTCAAATTGATAATTGAAATCTCTCCCAATTTTCTCTAATCTATAATTATCTCACTTATCTTACTGTGTCTATGTTTTAATCTATCTTTTCTCATTGTATGTTCTCCCCTTTTTATAAGCAATTTAATTTATAGTTATCTCACTTATCTTCTTGTATATCTCTTCTAATCTATCTTCTTAGAATGTATGTTCTCCCCCTTTTATAAGCAATCTAATATATAATTATCTCACTTCTCTGACTGTGTATCTCTTCTAATCTATCTTCTCTTGATGTATGTTCTTCTCTTTTTATAAGCAATCTAATCTATAATTATCTCACAGTTCTCTTACTATTTATTTCTTCTAATCTATCTTCTTTTAGTGTATGTTCTCCCCTTTTTATAAGCAATGAGTCAAGCTTAAATTAGCATTTAGAGCATGAAAGTTGAAATTATAGGGGAGAACGAAAGGGATGAGAAGGAAGGGAAAGAAGAAGAGAAAAAAGAGGTGTCTACAATCATGAACAAATAAATTAGCTTTTTTCTTTTCTTTTTTGATTGTTTTACTTTTTTACCTTTTTACTTTTCAATTTTCAATTGTACTTTATGTTTTTATTTATCTTTAATTCCTTTAGCTCAATAAAAATAGCAAATGCTTGATTTTTATTAAATAAGAGCAAAAACAAAGAATTGATGGAAGAGCAACATAAAGAGAATAATTGTCTCCTCAATTGATGTGTGTTTTAAGAGCCTCATACAAGCAATATTAATTGTTGGGGGAATATGATGTATATTGATGTGATTCAACCATTGAGTCATTGCATATCTCAAAAGGAGCAATTACAAGAAGCAAGGCAAAAAGATTCAAGAAGCTTTCACATTACATCTTCAAAAGCTTGCTAATTCACAAGAAGAGAAAGAATCTTAAGCCCAAATTTGTATACAATGTTAGTTCAATGAGTCAAGAAGAGCTTGGAATGAAGATGACACTAGAAAAGTTCTATAGTTTTAAACGTGACACGGAGGTAAAAAAAGAAATGTGTAGATTTTGGGAAGAAAATGTTGTCAAGTGTGCACTACATGGGAAAACATGATATTCAAACGTGCACTTCAACTACATCGCCTTCTAAGAGAGATATTTAAGACAACTTGGAGGCTTTCTATCTTTTCCTTTTTCATTTTGACTTATTAATTAAGGCAATCTGGAGACTTTCTATCTTCTATCTTTAAGTTTTAGGTGTTATTTTATACAATTTGCATTTAATTGTGTTTGAATGACTTTTGAGTTATTTGACCTTCAAACGACCTTTTGATCTTTAAGATGGCTTGTAATGCTCTTCAAAACTCAAATTAATAATATTGAAACCTTGTGTTTATTCAAGCATTTTGGGGTTGTCTTTTTTCTTCAAATCTTGCTTTAGATTTGTTGTTTAACAAACTCATTAGATTAGCTTTGATCAAGCTAATTCTTGAATGAGTGACCATCATATATTCTAAGTTCGGTCTAAGAGTTATTCATCTTTGATAGCTCCTAAAAGGTGTTATTTTCTTCTGCTTATTTTAAACTTGTTCCAAGATTTTAGTATTTATTATATAAATTTAAAGGTATTGAGCAACTAAGAAGTAGAATTGACTATTGAAGCCAAAAATCGACTTAAACAAACCAAAACAAAGCTCCGGAGCATCAACCATGAAGAAAGAGGGAGAAAAAGGACCAGAACACCCTTTAACCTAGTGCACAGGCCTATGCTAGGCATTATCTACCCTAGAGCATCGCGATGCTCCTGATTTTAATGAAAAAAGGAGAGAGGTCACATGTGCATAGGAGCGCCGCATCCCTTGCCAGGTACTGCAGCAAGCACTTCAATTAGGGTAGTCGATGCCACAACGTTGTCCCTAGGCGCCACGACGCCGACCCTTTTGATATAAGTGATTTTTTTTTTGTCAAATAAGGTCATCTTCTTCCAAAACTTTTTAGCATATGGCATCATTTTTTTCGTATTTTTCATTCCCAACCTTTATCTTCTTGTAATTTTCATTTATTTCATGTTTAGACTTCATCTTAGCACATCGTTAGGGGCTAAGGTAAGTGATTTCTAGCTTAGGCAAGATTGAAACCCATTCAATTTAGCCGTGAGACTTTTACTTTTTAGTTCTTTAATGCAGTTTTCCTAATATTGTACTGTTCTTGAATGAGGAATGAATGTCTATGCTTTGAATTTACGTGTTTTTAGCCATCTTTCTTTGATTCATCGAATGCTAGTTTTTACTCTTCATAGTTCATTTATGTTGAGGGAAAAGGGGTTAAAGCATGCTTGGGTGTGGATTTTAGGTTGTTTAGCACAATCCTTTTACAACATATTGCATGATTAACCAATTTCAAGAACGAATTTGATAGTGACTTGAGCTAACCAGGTTATCTGTCAACTTAGCTTGACTACCTTTTTTAATGTGGTTGTTTAATTAATATGGACACTATTGAACCCAATTAGTTGAGCATATAGGTTGTTTCATAAATTAATCAACACACTCGAGCATGTGATTTGGGTCTTCTGGAGTACATGGGCTGATAATGAATTTGACAATTATTGCATACTTTTAGAAGTTCTATTATCAATCAAGTCAATGGGTGGATTCCAAATCCTAGGCTATTTCTTTTAATTAAATTAGGTTTATTTCAATTTCCACTTTACTTTTATGCACTCTAATTTCAAGTCTTTATATTTCTTGCAACACAACAAACAAACACCCCCTTCCCCCCGTTACAACCTCTAAATCCAAGAAAAAACTAAAGTCATCCTAGGTTCCCTAAGGAGACGACCTGATCTTGTCATTTATACTGCGCTTTTGTAGTATAGGTAGTATAGTTCAAAGTCTTATAAATTTATTTGATCGGCGTGGAGAGGATTCGCCATGACCTCTCTTAAGGCTTATCGATCTTCTAACTAAGCTCTTGGTTGGAATCATCCGTTAAGTTAGCCTTGTTTGTGAGTATTTGTAGGGATCCTAGAAGGACCTCTAGCTTTGCATTATTACAACATTGTGGGCGCTATACGCTTCAAAGATGGAGCTGTGAAACAGCTGTTGAAAGGTGAAATTATCTCCTTGGAGTTTGGGAGGTCTGAGAGGAACTTGGTGGATCCTCTAACCAAATGCTTAACAAGGAGGATAATTCAAGAATCTTCTTTGTGCATGGAACCAAAACCCATGAAACTCCATAGCGCTTTCTTTGGATGGTTCTAGTACGAACTTGATGGAGATAACTAAAACATTAAAGATCCGTAGCCCTTTCTTTGGGTGGTCCTAGTATGGACTTGATGGATAATAGTAAAATCTTCATAACTCAATTTTTCAGTGGTTTGTCTTTGACAAACTTGATGAAGTTGATCCTGGTATGGACTAGATATGAAGTCTTCATAACTCATTTTTTTAGTGGTCTATTGCAGTAGACTTGATGGAGCAATTAACGTGATCGTGAAGGTGTGGTTGCCTTATATGAAAAAGTTTAAGGGTCTTTTTCTAAAGTTTTCATGGTGACTCGAGGTTTAGGTGCATGGCCTTTAATAGCAAACTATGTACTACAGTATCAAGGAAGTTTAGAGGAGTAAACATGTTGTGGGGTCTCAACCATAATTATTGAAAGTTCAAGAGGTAATTTACTTTCTCTAATGAAGTTGTTGCCTTATGCATCAATTCCAATCGTCAGATATTTAGTTTGTTCTCCTATCTTTGCTCAGAAACAGTTCCTTTTATCTTTTTTTTCTATACTAATTATCCATGGGGGATTGTTGGGAATGACTTAGCCTTGGCCTATAACAAAAGTAAAGAAAAAATGAGGAAAGTTGTCCCACATTGGAAAACTAACTAATACCTCAAAGTTATAATACTAAGACATGATAAAGATAAATTTTAGTGTGGTGGTGGTGGAAGTATAACCCTTTTCACCACAGGCATGCACCGCCATCGTTGTGCGGTCGAACGGGTTCATGTAACTGCATGTGTGTAAAAGGAAGTAATTTTTTTATTTCTCCTCTATTTAAATTTTACTGTTTTGGTTGTCTATTAAAAACATTTTATATTAAATTAGATCCATGATCCAATAAATATTTTTGCCCATTGGAATGCCCTACCTTCATCTTCTTCTCAAACAACATGGTGGGCAATCTCAGGGATCTATCTCTCTCTGATCTTTAATTTTTCAATCACTATTTTGAGCAAATTCTACCGACAATTCCAATCCTAACTCCGACGAATGCATGCCTGTGTTTGCATGTTGTGTTAACCTTGGGGAGCAATCGACACAACCGGCATATGCGATTAGCATAGTGGTCTCGCCAAATTTGCTTTCAAGGCAATGAGACTTCCATGGCACAACAATGGTCTTCATTTGGTTCTATCAAACCAAAGAAAACTATTATTACAAAATTTCACAAGTTTAAAAAGGCAACACACACCATTTCCTAGCTAGTGGATTATAAGAAAAATATCTTTCTTAATAATTGTTATGGTAGTTGAGTTTTTCAATTTTATTTCAACCATCGGTCTCACAGAAAATACAATTCCAATAAGATCTACACAATGGAATGGAGATTTAATATGATAAAGTTATAAACAATTAACATTTAGATTAAAGATCATAATAAAAATAATTATATATTGTTTTATATGATTTGTTACCTATTACTTTTTATGTCTTGACAAACTATTGAATCTCATTTAGTTGCATATAAATATTGAAAAATTAATATAATATGAATATTACTTAATTATTAAATTAATTATAAATATGAATATAATTCAAGAATAGGCAGTTTTAGTAACTGCCACATCAAGTGAATCTCCACCATTTTAGTAACTACATAGGAATATCTCTTTATGTTGGTTGCAAACATTCTTTTTAAGAAGCGTCACTTTGCTGAAGAACTCATAGAAGGAAAACCTCTTCTATCTTGATTTCTCTCTATTAGTCTTTTACATCTCAACAAAAGAATTTAGGTTGATAACTAGTGATAAATTCTCCTTGTAACAATTCTCTGTTGATTGTTCGTCTTGTTTGGATTTTTCATATTCATTTGTGAAAGATTAATTTAAAATGAGTTTAACTAAATTATTAAATTAAATATAATTATGCATATTATTTAGGAGGACATAGTTTTAATAACTATCCAAGTGAATCTCAATTAGTAACGAGAAAGGGATATCCCTCTACATGGGTTTCATCTTGCTTTGGTTTTTTCTATTCTTTCTGTTGCACGCTACATGAGGTTAGTGTCTTGAGAAATAAAGCCGCAACATTGGTAAGACCCATGCTTTATGGAATCTAGCATTGTCTTCTTTTTTTCTTTTTTCTTTTTTTTCATATTGAAAGAATTATTGTTTCTATATATTTTCTCTACAATTAAATTATTAATGCTTAGAACTCTTATGGTTAACTTAAGTGGTTAACTTAAGTACCCAGCCTGACAAAATTATTAACCTAGTCAATTATATTTTAAAACATTAAATTTGGTAAACTTTAAAGAAATGTCTCACCAAGTTTCACTATAACTTTAAGAATAAAGTATAGTTGAATTTCGTGAGTGACAATATTTCTCCATTTATATTTGGGTTCTTTTATGTAATATTCCTTCCAGGGTAATATCAACTTTGTCATGGGATTTATGGAGAATCTCATAAAACGTTCGAAATTCAATTGAAATTTAAAATTTAAATGAAGCTATAGTTTTATTATGAAAACCAAATAATAATTAATTTGAAGTTCATTTAGGAATCATGACGAGGTTTGAAATTCATTTGTCAATCTAAATTTTAATATAGTAATAAAAAATGTGCTTAAAAGTTTAAAATCCAAGAAATTTGAAATACCAGTAAGGCATTTTAACCATAAAAACTAGAGCATATTTAATGTTACCAAATTAAGGACTACATTTATCCTATAGTAGAAGCATTGATTAAATGCCTTAAAGAGATTATACGCTTTAATCAATCCATTAGTTTAACTCAAAATCATTTAATGGAAATCTCATGTCTGAAAAGAAAATCTTCAATTAGAATCTAATGAATTGAGATTAAGAACCCAATAAAAACTCACAAAATGAAACTTAAGATAAAACAAGTTTAAAAAAAAAATCTGAAGTCATCCTTAAGAAAATAAGAACATAAATTTGATAAATGAGAAAAATAGTTGAAATGGGGAGAAGAAAGAAAAGAAATAATAATGAAAAGGAAAAAAAAATGGTGGAAATCAAAGAATGGAATAATATAATAATACATGAATAACAATAAAAATGATGGAAATTAAGGGGAGAGGAAATAATAGTAAAAATCATAATAAATAAAAATTAGTTTTAAATAAATAAGATAAAATAGAAAAATAATTAAAAAAAAAGTAAAAAAAGAATAAGTGGGACCCACCTTCCCCTTTACCAATTCCTTCTTTTTCTTTCTCCCCTCCACGTTTTCCTTTTCTCTTCTTCTTCTCCATCTTCAATCTGACAACTTCTTTTTTTCTTCAACCTCACAACTTCCTTCTTCCTCAACTTCACAACTCTTTTTTTCACAACTTTTTTTTTTTTTCAACCTTACAAACTTTTTTCTTCTCCTCACAACTTTCTTCCTCTCCTCCCACTTTGTGTATTTTGCCTCTTGCAATGTATAAATCTTTCCATCAATTTATGGGGAGAGCGGAAGATTTGGAGTTGAGATTTGTTAGGGAATTCAAATGGAGGAGATGGAGGAAAAAGTTTGAAGAGAAAAATCAAATGGAGAAAGAGAGGAAATGGGGGAAGAACTTTGAGGAAAAAATCAAATGGGAAATAAAAGAAATAATAATAATAATAATAATAATAAATAAATAAAATAATGAAACTAAAAACAAAATAAAATAAAACGGGGAAGAAAGAAGAGAAAAAATGCTGGAAGAGAAGAGAAAAAAAAAATAAATAATGAAAGAATAATGAAACTAAAAATAAAATAACAAAAAATGATAAAATAATAATAAAAAAAAGGGAATAATAATACAAAAAATAATAAAAAGAATAAAAAAAGAGAAATAAAAGAAATAAAAATAAAAAATAAAAGAAAACAGAAAATAGGAAAAAAATGTAAAAACTAATAATGAAAAAATAAGTAAAAATATAACAAACTAATGTAAACTCTAAGAATAAATAGATAATTAAAAATAAAAATAAAATTAAGAGAAAAAGAAAAAATGAATTAAATTAAGATAAATAATGGAGAGATAAAATAAAATAAATATGTCGGACCAAATACGTTGTCTACAATTTGCCCCCCTTTTATGTATCCTTGAAGAATTGAGAAGGTAGACAAAGAAAGAAGACAAAGTATTTAGGGGAAATGAAGATTTACTTCAAACTACCATCTCGAATTGTGCTTACTTAACCCACAATAAAGTAAATTGAGCTAACTTGACCAAGCTCCTACTTTAACTAAGTAGCAAGGTTTGATTTAATGAAAAAGTAAACTAAAACGAATCTGACTTGATTGGGCTTCGACCTCTCTGAAAAGCAAGGTACTTAACCACCATTAAAGAAAATAAACAAACATACCTAACTCGACCAGGCTTCAATTTCAGCTAATTAGCAAGCTGATTTGATTTAACCAACATTTTAGGAAATAGACAACCTTAAAAGGCTTCAACCTTAGCTAACCAATAAGGTTTAATTTGACAAACAGTAAAATAAATGGACTTGACTTTACCAAGTTTTGACCCTCCTAAAAAGCAAGGTTCGATTTAACAAAAGATAAATGCAAACAAACTTGACTTGACTAGGCTTGAACCTCGACTGAATGTCGAGGTTCGATTTAACCAACAATGAAATGCAAACAGACCTAACTTGACCAGGCGTCGACCTCAACTAAATGTCAAGGTTCGATTTAACCAACAATAAAAATAAATGAACCTGACTTGACCAGGCTTCGACCTCGACTGAATGTCGAAGTTTGATTTCATTAACAATAAAAGCAAACGGACCTGACTTGAACAGGCTTCAATCTCAACTGAATGTCAAGGTTTGATTTAACCAACAATAAAAGCAAACAGACCTGACTTAACTAGGTTTTGACCTCGACTGAATGTTGAGATTTGATTTAACCAACAATAAAAGCAAACAGACCTGACTTGACTAAGCTTCGACCTCAACTAAATGTCGAGGTTCAATTTAACCAATAATAAAAACAAACAGACCTAACTTGACCAGGCTTTGACCTCGATTGAATGTCGAGGTTCAATTTAACCAACAATAAAAGCAAACGGACTTGACTTGACTAGGCTTCGACCTCAACTAAATGTCGAGGTTCAATTTAACCAAAGATAAAAGCAAACGAACATGACTTGACCAAGCTTCGACCTCAACTAAATGTCAATGTTCGATTTAATAACAAAAAGTAAAAGCAAAAGGACTTAACTTGACCAGGCTTCAACCTCAACTAAATCTCAAGGTTTGATTTAACCAACAATAAAAGCAAACGGATCTGACTTGACCAGACTTCAACCTCAACTAAGTGTCAAGGTTTGATTTAACGAAAAGTAAAAGCTGATGTGCATATTAGAATTGAGATGTGAATATCACTAGTGCAAAACGTTTGAATGCATGAGATGTGAATGTGATCTTCAAATTGTCATGCAACGACAGTGGATAAGTTTATATTACTTCTTATTTTAAAAACGATAGCTCGGACTTAATACTTTTCAAGAACTTGGACTTAATCTAGCAGCATAATCTTTACAACATGATGCTATGAAATAGAATGGCTTTGCCCCAATGTGAAAAAAAAAATGGTGACTTTCCTTATCATCACCAAATACGACTTTGCCCTAATCTCTTTTGTATAGTACTTTCCCATTCAAGAAGAATTTCATTGATAACTTTTTGAGCGTGCGCTTATCATTTTCTGAGGCATTCAATGGATACTCTCTATATTTAATGAACTTTTTAATGTCATAATACCATGGTTTACCCATCAGGCTCCTCTTCAATGGTCATGCACGTGGCCGGAGCACCTTGCTATTCAATTTTGATAGGTTGGATCTCTTGACTGAGATCTATACTAAACATTACCCTAGCGTGGCTAGAGCATCTGCTATCTAATTATTTTCCCTTGGTAGATAGTCAAAAGTAACTTTATCAAACTTCCGAGACTATTCCACTATTAGCTTTTTATATGGGAGAAGTTTTGCGTCTCTTGTTTCCCATTCTTCTCTTAACTGGTGAATCACCAACATGGAATCTCCTAGGACTTGAAGTTTTTTTATCTTCATGTCTAAGGTCGAGCATGCTTCATATTTAGCCATATTATGAATGCAATCAAAATTTAACTTAGCTATAAAAGGGAATAATTTTCCTTCTTATGATATCAAAATGGCACCTACTCCATGTCCTAATTCATTGGAGGCTCCATCAAACAACATGGTCCACATCTCCGAATTCGGTCTTCTTCCTCTTTTGCTATGGTAGAGACCAATTGATCAAGAAAATCAAATTTCATGAGCTCATAGTCGTTTATGGGTTGCTCAGCGAAGTAGTCAGCTAGTGCACTTCCTTTGATTGACTTTCGAGTAACATAGACCATCATATTTAGATAAAAGAACCTGCCATTTTGCAATTCTGCCTGAAAGAGACGGCTTCTCAAAAATATAGTTTATAGGATCCATCTTTGAGATGAGCCACGTCGTATAGTATAGCATGTATGGACTTAAACGACGGGGCGACCCATGTTAGCGCCACACATCTTTTCAAGCAAGGAATATCTCGTCTCACAACTGGTAAATGTCATGCTCAAGTAATATATGGCTTTCTCTCTTTTGTCGGAATCATCATGTTTTCCTAATACACATCCCATTGAATTCTCTGACATAGTAAAATACAAAATAAGTGAATGACCTAGGGTCGGAGGGACTAAAACAGGAGGATTCTGCAAATATTGTTTGACCTTTTTGAACGCTTTTTGACAATCTTCGTTCCAATCTCCTACGTCGCTTTTACGAAGTAGTTTGAAGATGGGCTCACGTGTTGCTGTCAAATGTGCATGATATAAATCTTGCGATATAGTTTAGTCTCCCCAAAAATCCTCTAACTTCTTTTTGGTGCGCAGTGGTGGTATTTTTAGAATAGCTTTGACCTTATCAGGGTCGACTTTAATCCCTTCTTGACTTACGACAAAGCCTAACAACTTTCCTAATGTTACCCCAAATGTACACTTATTTGGATTCAACTTAAGCTTGAACTTCCTCAATCGATTGAATAACTTTTTTAAAACAGTTGTGTGATCCTCATCTTGTCTAGATTTAGCAATCATATCATCTACATATACCTCGATTTCCTTATGCATTGAATCATGAAATAAGGTAACCATGACATGTTGGTAGGTTGCCCTAGCATTTTTCAATCCAAAAGACATGACTTTATAGTAGAAAGTCCCCCATAAATATAGTTTTTTCTTGATCTTCTTCTGCCATCTTGATTTGGTTATAGCCAGAGAATCCATCCATGAAGGAGAAGGTGGAAAAGCCAGTAGTATTATCTACCAACACATCAATATAATGAAGTGGAAAATTATCTTTAGGACTTGCTCGATTCAAGTCCCTGTAATCAATACACATCTTGACTTGTCCATTTCTTTTTAGGAACTGGAACAATGTTTGCTACCCATTCGGGGTACTTGGCTACTGCTAGAAATCCTGCATCAATCTGTTTTCTCACTTCTTCTTTTATCTTGACCAGCATGTCAGGCTTCATTATGAGCAACTTTTGCCTCACCGGTTGCACTCGAGCTTAAGTGACAAATTGTGTACTACAATATCCGTATCTAAACCTGGCATGTCTTGATACGACTAAGCAAAAATGTCAACATACTCGTGAAGTAATTCTACCAACTTTTGACGACTTTCAGTTATCATATTAACACTAAGTTAACTTCTTTCACTTCGATTTGGGACCCTAAATTAATTATCTCTGTTGCTTCTTCATGAGGTCCTAACATTTTTTCTTCTTCTTCAATCATTCTTAATAACTCAGGGGAAAGTTCAAGATTTTCTTCGATATCATTTGTTCCCTCATGAAGTTCAACATTGTGTGCAAAAAGATTGAGTTCATATCTAAGATCGTTTGTGCTTTCAATTTTAGTATCACTATTCAAAATGGTGATTATTTGGTGTGATGAATAAAGAAAGAAATATGATGATAATAATAAAAATAATAATAATAATAATAATAATAATAATAATAATAATAATAATAATAATAATAATAATAATAATAAGAAAGAGGGAAAGAAAAATGAAAAATGGCTTTTTATTGATGAAAGAAATAAAGCTCATGAGAAGATTTGAATAATAATGAAAAGCAAATAATTACTTTGATAAATCATTAACAATTGATGGAAGCTCCAATACAGTCCAATTATTCAGCTCAAAGTTTTTTGGGCACAAGTAGACTAGAGGATCCATTTCATCCCTATCTTCTACGATAGCCATTGCTTCAAAATCCTGACTTTTTGGATGAATTGTACTGGCAGACTTGAAGGATTCATAAAGATGGGGAATATTGCTTATTTGGCTTTGAGTCTCGCAACACTCAAACCTCGCTATTCGAATTTCCCTCTCCCATTTTCGTGCTCTGCTCACCTCTTCATTACTTGGTTTGTATCCCAAACCAAATCTTTTCAAATTTTTTGATACCCTCAGTAAGTCATCTAAACCTTTGTTGTTTCCCTTTCAAGATAGTTTTGAAAATGATGGCCTCTTGTTTCCCATCTTTCCGTATACAGTAGTGGCATTTGCAACCTCAAAAGATTGAAATGAGGATTCAAAAGCTTCTTCTGTTGCTTCTATGTATGGCATTGAGGATGGTCTTGAAACAAAAATATCTTCTTGTCTAGATACAATAGGAAACTATAAGCTGAGTTGATATTCATGACCTAAAAAGTTATGTCAAATGTGCAAGAGCCTTTTTGAATAGGGATTTCTAAGTCCTCAACCACTTCACTGTGTGATCCATTAAAAGCTCTTACTATCATGGTGCTTGGTTTGAAATGTGACATATCAATAGACAATTTTTCCAATGTGGACATGGGCATTATTTTTAGAGATGATCCATCAACCAGGACTTTCGCCACAACAAATTTCTTGCACTTAATTGCAATATGCAAGGCTTTTGTGTGACCTGTGCCTTCTGATGGTATCTCATCATCAATAAAGGTTATGGAACTTGATGTTATGTTTCCAACAATGTTGTCCAGATTGTCTGTTGTAATGTTTGATGGAACAGAAGTCTGGTTCAAGATATTCATTAGAGTCTTGCGATGTAGGTCTGAAGGTAACAATAAGGCCAAAATGGAGATTGTAGCAGGTGTTTTGCCCAATTTTTCAATTACTTTATGATCATTTTGCTTTACAAGTCTTAAAAACTCTTGTATGTCATCTTCAGATGCTGGCTTTTTTGCTCCTTGACTTCTCACCACCATGGGTTCCTCTACCCTACAATCAATAGCATCATTTATCTTAGCTTTTCCTTTATTCTTACCTTTGTGTTTCAATAGTTCATCTGGTGCATAACACCTTCCACTTCGTGTTATACCTCCAATTTCATTAATGTTGTCTATAAGGACAGGTCCAGACTCAACAATTACCTTGTACTCGTAATTCCATGGTATTGCTTTTGAGCTTTTATACTCAAACAGAGATGGAACCTATACAGTAATTGGTTTTGGATTGGAAGTGATGTTATTAGGTTTCTCCTTGTAAAATATCTTTAATGGCTTTCATTCCAAAGAAACCTTCGAGAATTCGCCTGCTAAGAGCTCTTCTGCAACATGTATTTCATGCTCGCGCTCCGATTCTTTAATTGTCTTTTGTGAGACTATTAAGAAACAAGACTCTAATAACTCTTGCACCTTCTGGGACAAATGAGGGCATTGATCAATAGAATGACCTTTTACCCCAACATGATATAAACACATTAGACTGTCATTATGTTGTGTATCAGGGACATCACCTTGCAAATTCTCTTGTTTGATTAATCCATTGCTAAACAAAACTTGAAAAAGCTCTTCTTCAGACATCATTATGCTCATGACATTCTTAAAACTAAACTCTTGTGCATCTACAACATTTATTTGTCGATTCTAGTGGTTTGGAAGAGGGATGTTATTCAGTTAGGCCCATTGTCCTTAAAATTCAACCATCATACTTTGATCAATGCTTGCACCCTGTACTTAAGTGCTATACAATTTTCCGTTGAATGGCCAATGGCTCCCGCATAATAATTACACCGAGCATTTGGGTCATACCACTTAGGATAAGGAGGCCGCATTGGATCTATTGGTACAACTGCTAATTGATTACTCTGGAATAGTCGTGGTAGAAGCTCTGTGTAAGTCATTGGGATCAAATCAAACTACACTTGTTTACGTCCCCTGCATAAGAATTTTGTTGTCCTTGAGGTTGATACACCTGATTCACATAGAGACGTTGATTTTGAGCAGGGGAGGGATAATACTGAACTGCCACATGATTTACATAAGGCTGATAATATGGATGAGACAGTGCATAATAATTTTGAGTGTAATAAGGAACTCCAACGTTTGGATGTGACCATTGACTCGTGTTACCATGGTTAACTCTACTTACCATCTATACCTCCCCTTCTTTTTTCTTTGAAAAATCAGACTTCTTTGTACTCGAAGTCGATGACCCTGCTACGTCGATTATTTTGCCATACTTGATTTCATACTCGATCCTCTCCCCAATCGTCATTATATTAGAAAAGTTGTTTGACGCTCTCCTAATCATTCTATCATAGAAGGGAGCTTTTAAAGTATTAATGAACGTAGCAGGCAACTCCTTGTTTGTTAGAAGAGGTTGTACTTGTGTAGCAGTATCCCTCCATCTCTGTGCATATTCTTTGAAACTCTCTATACTCTCTTTCTATCTTTTGCAGATCTAGGCGATTTGGAGCTATGTCTATGCTGTGTTTATATTGCTTAAGGAAGGAATCTGCTAAGTTCCTCCATGTGCTGATATGAGATCCATCCAGTTGCATATACCATCGAGAAGTTGGACCTATCAAGCTATCTTGGAAGTAGTGTATGAGTAACTTGTTATCATGGACATACGCTGCCATCTTCCTACAGTACATGATAATATGGCTTTTAGGACATGAAGACCCATCATATTTTTCGAATTTAAGAACTTTAAACGTGGCTGGAAGAACTACATCCGGCACTAGACATAACTAAGCAACATCTATGTTACCAAAAACATCTGTTCCCTCCACGACTCTCAATCTTTCTTCTAAATTCTGGGACTTTCCACTAGAAGAGGGTTTAGGTTTTTCCTTTGTTAATTTTCTTCTTACCTCTGAATCATCTAGGTTAAGAACCGTGACTATAACCTTTGACGGATCTTCTTTAATAGGTGGAAAGCATACTTGGCTAGTTAATGGAATTGGCTCACCCTTAATTGAGAAGGGAAAGGAAAACTGATCAACAAGAATATTGTAAAGAGGGTTGTATGTGGTGTAATTGGGGGTAAATCCCTCAATTGGTGGATGCGATGGCAAGTTTACCCCAGCCGTATTGGGTTGAGCTACTTTTGCTGCGAACTTGCCTTTCTCCAAAAAGAAGAAGTATAGCTTCCATTTTTCCCTTTAATTCTTCGATATCTTTCCTAGTTTTTTTCATTTCTGCATTTTGCTCTTCCATTTTCCTAGTTCTATATCTGGTGACGTAAGTGCAATTGATTCACGATGATCGGGCTATCTTATTTTTCTGTTTTATTTTATTAAGAAGGAAAGACAATAATAAAATAAATGAGACATGAATGAAAAGAATGAAAAAATTTGAAAGCAAAAACCATAAATAAATAATAAATGATAAATAAATAAAAATAAAAACATTCTATTAAGTGAAGGGAAAGAAATTACAAGTTGTTAAAAGGGAAGCCAAAAGCAAAGGAAAAGGAGAGGGAAGAAAATAATAATAATAATAATAATAATAATAATAATAATTAAAAAAAGGTGCAAACTAAACTAAGAGATCAATAAAATCACTCCCAATACTCTAATCTAGTAAGTAGCTTCCTCGAGAATTTGAGCATGAATTTGTCGTTTGGTTGTGTGTGTGTGATAATTGTTGTCATGACACGTGCTTCTCTATCAGGTCATCTGATTTCTTTGTAACTCTTTTTATTTCTGTAAGCATATGTTATGACTTATTGCGTAAAGTCGTGTTATCAAGCCTTAAAGGAACGTAATCTTTCCCTAATCTGTTATGGAGCTCTTTTAAGAACGTATAGCCTCTCATTAACCCTCCAGCAATCTCTTGATATTTAGTGAATCGAATATTAAGTGAATCGAATACTAAGTGATTGGTTGGATTCTCTCAAATTTTTGTTTTCCCTGTTGACTTCGCATAATTTACTTTCTCTCTTATCAACCGTTTGATGTAATATCTTGTTCTTTTCCCCTAAATCAAGAATTTTCTTGGGAGATTAAATCATTTTGAGACTTTAGAGTTGCTTGAGTGGCTTCCTTATCCTTCCTTAATTGATGCATTTTTCTGTTCAAATCACGAGATTCTATATCCAGTGCTGACAATTCTCTTTCTAATTTCCTCTTCTTTCCGACACTATCCTTTAACTCTCGTAATTCTTTTTCAAGTGTAGTGTTACGCGGTGAGCATTGATTCATTTCAACCTTTAATCATTCGTTTTCTTGAACTAATGATACATTCATCCTCTTAAATTCCTCCTCTTGTAATTCATATTTTGTTGCTTGATTGGGAATCACTACTTCTTTTGTGGACGTATTTTAATGCTCGTAGGTGGAGATGCGTTCATAATCTTTGTCTTGTTTAAATGACATGTCTTGTTGTCCTCTATTGTGTCATCATGGAATTGACCACTTTGAATTTTATTGATCTTCTTCCAAGCCTTTACAATCTGTTGAATCTTATTTTCCCAAAATTCTTTCTTGTAAGCAAATTCTGAATTATTGAGCTCATGTGTTGCAAGGATAAATTGACATATCCATGTAAACCCTACTTTCATTTCAAGTACTTAACTTAACTACGTAATATCGTTGTGGACTTATTTGCATTTTCTTTTTTAGATTGATGGAAGAAGTGGAGGAAGTCGAGGAAGAGAAGCTTGGGGATTAAGTCAAAAGTACTTTTGGTAACTTGAACTTTAAATCCTTATGAGATAAATCGAGCTTGGAATCTACTTTGATATATCAACTAGAATATAAAAGACTTAAGAGAGATGTCACCATTTGAACCAAGATGGAATAAGGGTATTAAGGATTATAATTATTATTAGAATTATTATTATTATTATGTGATTTGTATTAAATGAAAAAAAAGGGGAATTTTATCGAGTTAGTGGATGTATGCATGTGTGTGTCTATATATATATATAGAAAGAAGAAAGAAGGAAAAGAAGAAAAATATTTTCGGTGGTGGAGGTGAGAAAATGAAAAAGAAAATTCACTTCTCATTTTTCAAATTCTTGCTGACAACCATTCTTCTCCAAACTAAAAGGAATTAGGGTTATGTAGCTGGGTATCGAGAGGGAGAAGAAGAAGAAGATCAAGGTTGATTGGAGTGGAATTTTGAGGAAAAGTTTGGTGAAAGTCGAAGAAGAACCGAAGCTATTCTAGAATTCGAGCAAGCTGCACAAGGTTTGATATTTAAAGAACAGCAAGCTGTAGAGATCGAGTTTAAAGCTGAAAATTTGAGGTTAATAGATTAATTCATTTCTTAACAACTTTCGTGAAGGATGCTTGAGCTGAATATGAAGGGAAATAGACGGAATTGTAGATCAAAGTGATTGGTTCAATTTTTCGAGTAATCTGAAGCAGGGTGGAGTGCAATTGAGTTATTTGACCAAACGAAGGGGAGATAGATCTTGAAATTTGGCGGTAAGTTAGTAAATTCATTTCTCTACAAGTTTGTAAGAGGAAGGAAATTCTAATTCAGGCTGAAGTACTACTTTTGGTAGTTGGAAGCGAAGACAAAAGCTTTAGTGCAACAGGTATTGCTGGAGAGAGCAGCGACACTGAGGAGATGAAGGGGGAATAGCAAGACCAATCTCGCTAAGTGTCGCTGATTGTTTTTGTCTCACAAATCTCATTGGTCTGGTTTCACTGGTCAAGTAAGTCTCACTGGTCGCCTGGTTTCGCGGGTACAAATCTCGTTGATTTAGCTAGCCTCACTGGTAGATTGAGTCTCGCTAGTTGTTGGTTTTGTTAAGTAGTTTGGTCTCACTAGTGAGCTTTACATTAATGCTTAAGGCATGTTTGTTACACTTTAATGGGAATCTTAAGAAATCTAACAAAAGGAATTATGTCATTTTAGGCCAAGAAGAGCTAGGAAAGACTTTTAATCCATTAAGGGCCCAGGACAAGTAGTGAGTGATAATTTTATTCCAAATAAGCTTTACTTTATACAAAGATTTCATGATGCTCTATTATTTTTGTAAGCATGTTTTAATGTGTATATTCTCACGAGTTTTATTGTGCAACTATGATTATTTGCTTAAAGTAAGATATATGTTTTCTAGCATATGAATATTACGTGTTTTGCATTGGAAATTATCGAAAGCATGCTAGTTGTTAAACAAGTTTTGCGGAAGGCATGCTATTTATTAATTTTCAATTTTATGAAAGCATGATGTTTGATGGTGACATTGTGAAGTTTTGACATCATAAACTCGTGATTATTATCATGTTATTTCCAGAAGCATGTTATTTTTGGATTATGTTTTAGAAAGGCTCCCAATGTCGAAGGACTCGGAGAAGGCACACAGGCAACCTAGATATAGAAATAGTCCTCAATGTCGAAGGGCTCAGAAAAGGTATATGGGCAGCCTGAATATAGAAATGGTCTCCAATGCCGAAGGAAAAGGAGAAGGCATATGGGTGGCTTAAATCTTGTATATGGGACCCGGTACTGAAGGACTTAAGAAGGTATACAGGCAACCCAGGATATGATTTCTATGTGCACATAGAGGTATACTCGGCGCTGCTTTGTTGAGATTATTCCACACAGCTAAGGTTATTCGACGTTAGGCATGTTGAGATTACTCCACCCCAACTAAGGTTGTTTTCGACGTTGAGTAGCATTGAGCTCTACTCCGCCTCAACTAAGGAAAATCTTCCAGATGTATGTTGAGTTTTTATGGTTTTCGAGGATGAAATGCATATAGTTTTAATCTCATTTCTCAAGCATGCTTTTCCTGAGTTTGGAGATGAGCTATTCACTATTTATCATTGATTTTTTAGCATGATTTTGTTATATTCCTAAGTTAAGTAAGGATTTTCTGAACTTGTCACTCACTGGGCAATCTAGCTCATGTTTTCCTTTGTTTTTCCGTTTTCCAGGTAGCAAGTGAAACCAGGGTGCTTAGCCTACACAACAACTCGTCTAGGCTTGCCACTAGTGTGTGTATACATTGTAAATATTTGTATATAAGATATGTGATGTACATATAGAGGGTTAAAGAGTGGGAGCTCGTAATCATATGTTATCTTTAAGTTTGAATGAAAGTTTGTATTTGTATGATAGCTTATCCTAAGTTAGAGATTAATGTTTGATTAACATAAATAACTATTTATCAGGTGTTTGGTCATGTTTGAAGGTTGAACAGGTTGACAGTAGATGCCATAAGAGTGTCGGTGTCTGCTGTCCTCACACTTTCTCCTAGGTTAAGAGGGTATCTAAGAGGGGTTTTGACAATCCACATTTGACACAATACCATCAAAGGAGCGTAGGATATACACCCCCATGGGCCTAAGAGAGGTAAATTCTAGAATTCACCACATTTGTACATCATTAGCCTGATGGATGTCTAAGGAACTTCCATACCACATCATCTATTTTCAACTCACCAAAGAAAGCTTTCCAAACATCTTCTTCTAGAAACGTTGAGCTCCAACCTGATTGCACAAAATCTAAAATAGGATTTTGGAGCTTGTTCCATGAACTCTGATGGACATTTTACATAGCCTAGGATCCAAATATATAGCAATAGAGCACAACCAATAAAATTTTCTACTCTTTTACAATGATTCAATGACTGAAATGTCTCAGCCAATATTGGTATGACAGGATCCACTCCTTCCTCCACTTTCAAAAACAATTTAACCACTTGCTCTTCGACATACCTTTTTACTTTTGGGAATAGGATCACGTTGAAGATACCTAAGGCTAACAATGCTAATCCTTTATCCTCCTGTGCAAACCTCTGCTGGAGGGAGAGTATGTATTCCATGGGCAAACACACACTTTTTCCTTTTGTTCGTATTTGCTTTTCAATATCGTTTGAGCGAATTGTAATTAAAAATGTTGACAACACCCTTTTCATTGTAAGTGTCCCCATATAGGAATATACCTCTACTTTCTCTTGTGATGGCGTCTTCAAAAGGGACTGATACTCTTCAATGGTCGGGGTCCAGTCTACTGAGTGAAGCACCAATAGGTCGGATCCCAGTGTTGAACTAAAGCTTTTAATAGAGAAATGTTAATTTGTACGTAGAGAAGTTGAGCTATCTGACCATACTTGCTGATGAATCTATCTTTCCTGGCTGTGGTTAAACCTTCCCATGTCAGTTTTAAAGCATCGGGTTGATTTTCAAGGAAGCTAATGTGCTTAACTTTTGTGTCCTTGCTATTTGATAAACAATTCCTGTGAGCTCTCTGTATGTTTTCTGACCACTCACATAGGATAAATTGGTCTTCTATGCTCAATCCTTGTCAGGTTGGTACTAAGGGCGACGATTTTATTGAACTCATTGTTTAATCTACAACCAAAATCGATTGAACTCATTGTTTAATCTACAACCAAAATCGAGGGTCATTAATTTCAAATGGTACTTTTATTTTGGAAAGAAGGAAAAATAAATAAATTTTAGGACTGAATCCCCCAAGAAAATATGAGTGTGTAATTGACTTCTAAGAAATCCTAACGGAACAGGTTCCCGAGCTTTTTGACTGTTCGCACAGCATAGTTAGCTCGAATGGAGATTTTCATATGTTTATGCTAGAACTAGGTTCCACGAAGGTCACACTACTCAGCCTCCAAATCTCATCCTAAAAGGTATAGCCCAGGTAGGAGGCTTATGAATGTGTGTGAAATGCATGATAATATATAAGATGAGCGCATTCATACCACCATAATAATTGTATGATAAATATAAAGATAACGTGCACACACAAAACAATAACTAAAAAACATAGCATCCTAAATAATTCTTAAGTATGAAATGAATTTAAATTAAACTCTAAGATCAAAGTCATGCATGCATGATTATGGTGCTAAATTCTAATACATCCTGGAGGAAATACGGTCCCCCAACCTTCCAACTATTTGCATACCATAGTTGATTTGATTGGAGATTTTATATGCCTATGCAGGAACCAAGTTCCACGAAGGTCACACTACTCAGCCTCTGAATCTAATCCTAAAGGGTGCCCTGGTAGGAGGCTTGTGAATGTGTGTGAAATGCATGACAATATATGAAATGATCACACTTTATGCACTTATGACATTAAAGAAAAAAAAAAAATAAGCAACAAACAATAATCAAGAAATATGAACCAAAACACAAATAAATAATACAAAAAGTAGATAGATAAAAATAAAATAAAATAATAATAATAATAATAATAATAATAATAATAATAAATAGATTTTGAATGGCAAAGAAAGTACTATTTAAAAAAAAAAAGAAAGAAAAGAACAGATAATAGAAATAAACATAACGACTTTAACACTCTCCTAATCCCTAGTGGAGTCGCCAAGTTGTTGCAACGTCATCATGACGTAGAGCGGTCGATGTCCCTCCCTAAGGGTCTCTTTTGAGGTACAAGGTTTGGAGTCGCCACCACCATTCGGGGTGTGATTGGTCACCTATTTTAGAAAGGAAAAAAAAAACGGTCTACCTTTCCAAAGATAGATATGGGGGTCGTTGAGTGTAGAGAAGATATTAGCACCCTACAACACTCGTTTGAAAACATTTTATTCTATTATCAAAAATTTGTAAAAAAGTAAAATGAAAACTAACAGGTTTAATTGACTAATTAAATAATTCCCAAGTAGAGGTGTTCTCTTAAGGTCAACTTAAGTACCCCAACCTAGACAAAATTATTAACCTAGTCAATTATATTTTAAAACGTTAATATTTGGTCAACTTTAGAAGAAATGTTTCACCAAGTTTCACTATAACTTTAAGAATAAAGTCTAGTTGAATTTCGTGAGCGATAATGTTTGTCCATTTATATTTGGGTTCTTCTATGTAATATTCCTTCCAGGGTAATATCAACTCTGTCATGGGATTTATGGAAAATCTCATAAAACGTTTGAAATTCAATTGAAATTTGAAATTTAAATAAAGCTATAGTTTTATTTTAGAAACCAAATATTAATTAATCTGAAGTTCATTTAGGAATCATGACGAGGTTTGAAATTCATTTGCCAATCTAAATTTTAATGCAGTAATAAAAAATGTGCTTAAAAGTCTGAAATCCAAGAAATTTAAAATACCATTAAGGCATTTCAGCCATAAAACTAGAGCATATTTAATGGTACCAAATTAAGGACTCTACATTTATCCTATAGTAGAAGCATTTATTAAATGGCTTAAAGAGATTCTATGTTTTAACCCATTAGTTTAACTCAAAATCATTTAGTGGAATTCTCATGTTTGAAAAAAAAAATTCCTCAATTAGAATCTAATGAATTAAGGTTGAGAACCCAATAAAAACTCACAAATTGAAACTTAAGATAAAACAAGTTTAAAAAAATATTTGAAGTCATCCTTGAGAAAATAAGAACATAAATTTGATAAATGAGAAAAATAGTTGAAATGGAGAGAAGAAAGAGGAAAGAAATAATAATGAAAAGAAAAGAAAAAATAAATAAATGGTGAAAATCAAAGAATAGGATAAGACAATAATACATGGATAATGATAAAAATATGAAAATTAAGGGGAGAGGAAATAATAGTGAAAATCATAATAAATAAAAATTAGTTTTAAATAAATAAGATAAAATAGAAAAATAATAATAAAAAAGAATAAGTAGGACCCACCTTCACCTTTACCAATTCCTTCTTCTTTTTCTTTCTCCTCTCCACATTTTCCTTTTCTCTTCGTCATCGCCTTCTTCTTCAACCTCACTTCTTTTTCCCCTCGCAACTTTCTTCTTCCTCAACCCCACAACTTCTTTTTTCTTCAACCTTACAAACTTTCTTCTTCTCCTCCTACTTTGTGTATTTTGCCTCTCACTATTTGTCACTCTGCTTTCCTTTTCTCCTTCTCCTCCTCGTTGAAATCTTTCCATTAATTTATAGGGAAGGTTTGGAGTTGAGATTTGTTAGGGAATTCAAATGGAGAAAGAGAGGAAATGGAGGAAGAAATTTGAGGAAAAAATCAAATGGAGAATGAAAGAAAAAATAAATAATAAATAATAAATAAATGAAATAATGAAACCAAAAATAAAAGAAAATAAAATGGGGAAGAAAGAAGAGAAAAAAATGTTGGAAGAGAAAGAGAAAAAATATAAATAAATAAATAAATAAATAATGAAACTAAAATAAAAGAAAATAAAATGATAAAATAACAAAAAAAATTAAATAATAATACAAAAAATAATAATAAGAATAAAAAAAGAGAAACAAAAGAAATAAAAATAATAAAATAAAATAAAATAATAAATAACTAATAGTGAAAAAAATAAGTAAAAATATAACTAACTAATGTAAACCCAAAGAATAAATAGATAATTAAGAATAAAAATAAAATTAAGAGAAAAAGAGAGATAAAATTAAAATTAATATGTCGGACAAAATACGGTGTCTACAAGTTGCACTATTAGCAAAAATATTACAAAAATTAAGCTTATGTCTCTAGATTTTCAAGTGTGCAAAAATGGTAATAAAACAAAGGCCAACCCAATTACTAATTTTGAGATGACCAAAATGTTCCTTGGGCAGTTAAAATATGTGATTCACTTTTACCTTTTCTCTGTAACTTGATTGATATATGATATACTTTTTTCTTTTTTTATTTTTTATTTTTTATTTTTATTATTTTTTTTTTGTGAAGAAGATATTTGATATATTATTATTGATATGCTTTAAAGTTGTTTGATATCTAGTATACTATTATATACTTGAAACTTGATTTATGTCAGATATACCATTGATATGCTTGAAAATTGTTTGAAATTTGAAACTACCTTGCTTGTGGTACATAAACACAACTTGTTTAGGTGGCAGAGCTTTTGTGAGAATGTTGAGAAGTTGTTCAATGATTTTACCTTCTTTCTCTGCTTCCTTTAATAAATAAAATATTGACTTTGATGCCCTTTGTTCTACCATGTTGTACAAGATCGAAGGCACTAGTAGCCTTATTATCACAAAACTTGTATGCAGAGACTTCTGGTTTAAAACCAAAACTAACCAACAATTTGTAAACCATATTGCTTGGTTTGCAGCTGATGCGACATAAATATATTCAACTTTAAAAATAGGTTTAGACCAACTTCTGGTTCTTTTGAAGTTTTAAGAGAAAATACATAATTGAAAATACTTTTAAAATTATCACTGCAACCAGTCCAATTCATATATATCATTTAACACTTTGTTTTGGAAAAGGTAGATTGTGCATCTTCCCTTCTTGAAAACTGTCACAAATCACATCAATGGAGATCAAATTTAAAAAATGCTCACCCATGTGAGAAAAATGCAAAATTTTCAAAGTTTCGTTGCCATATTGTCAAAATCATTGATGCCACCTTTTGCTTTCTTCTAGTTTGGTTTTAAAAACATGATGACATAGTGAGTCACCACTTAAAAGAAATGCAATTTCAACCATTTTGACCCTTGAAATCTCTTTGAGGGTCATAAATAACACAAACTTGATCTTTGAAATCACAGAAAAATTGTTATGCAACAATTGAGTAATACTAAGTAAGTTTTAAGATAATTTTAGAACATGTAGAACGTTGAATATTTTATGTTCACCTTTATTTAATGCATGACAACAATATCTTTGCCTTTAGCTAGCACTGTCTCACCATGTTCAAGAATCACCTTAGGTTGTACTGATCCCTCAACCTAGCTATAAAGATTTATATCGTTAGTCATTTGGGAAGTGCATCAGTTGTCAATAGTCCATGAGGTTGACACTTCATCATCAATATTGGAGGCCATAAACAAAATATATGTTTCATGATTGTCATCTACACAATTTCCTTATTGATGAGGATTTTGGATTTGGTTTTGTTCACATAACAAAACTTCTTGGCGTTTTTTATAAATACTGGCCCGATTTTCTATGATAGGAATCCGATTTTGAGCAGCCATCATGAGCAGAGGTGTTGGAAAGCATACCTACATTCGAGCACCTCTGCATCACCTCTTTCACCTTTATTTTCATTTTCTATTGGATTATCTCATCAAGTTTGTATTGATTTCAAGCTTTTGAGTAGCTAAGGTACATTCTCAACTTGGAGATAGGATTTATGTTGAACTTCTTTGAGGATTGGACTTGTTTTTTAGCTGTATTACTGTGAACTCTACTGAGTTTTTACATTAATCACATAGATTGATCTTGATAGAATTGACTCTTATTGAATGATTATTATTGTATGCCAAGTTTATTTTGTCCTGCATTTCAATGAACTTTGTCAGAACATTGGGTAGGGGATATCCATTTGTAGGTTCACTCTCATAATTTGATATTCTTGAACCAGTGAATACATAAAAGTGTGGAAGTTATAGCCCTATTTAAACTAATTGAAAAGACACAACCTTTCACCTATATTATCTAAATTTATCTAAAACCCACTCTCATAAATGTAAATACATAAAATTAAATAATTGCATGTAACATTAAATATGTGGATGAATCTAAATTTTAAGATTCATTGTGCCTCTTAGTGACTTTGATGCTTGAAGGGATGCAACTATTCAAATAGAGAAGCTCAGCTTGGAACCCATTTAATGCTTCAACTAATCATTATCAATTTTTTTCTTATTGTCAACAATATCATTGAAATGTTTTTCTTTCTTTCTAAATCATATCAAACAATTAATATACTAAATATGAAATATTTGTAATACAATTGATCAACCAAATTAAATATAACTTAGGAAAATTATTTTAAATGACAAAACTGTTGAAAATATTTATAAATAAATAGCAAATTATTATCGTCTATTTGCAATAGACTGCGATAGATTGATATAGACTACTATTTGTGTCTATCTTGACACAAATAAAAATCTATCGTAGATAGACAATGAAATTTTGCTATATTTGTAAATATTTTGGTTCATTTTTCTATATTTGGAAAGAACCCTATAACTTAGATACCATTAAAATCATATAAAAATTTTGAAAATAAAACAGATTAACTAATATAATTTATATTTGGTATATCACTTGACTTATTTAATGCATTTAACATATACCATCAACATCAATAATTGAACATGAAATAAAAAGTAAAAACAATATTTATCATAATAAAACAAACAACGTCGACCATAACACAATTAAAATTATGTTATTTTAGTTGTATAAATAATATTATTTAAATAAAATATATCGGTTGATTGATAAACCAAACATAATATATTTCAAGTGACTAATATACCAAAATATAAAGTATATCAAATATACCCTAAAAATCGTAAAAATAAAAAAATTAGGAATCAGGTTTGAAGTTTTTGCTATATTTGCAATTTTAGAAAAATCATTGCTATATTTACAAAATACCCTTTTGTTTACTACTACCCATTATAATCTCCCTATATGATAAACTCAGAAACCATATATATAAAATTCACCTTTTTTTTTTTTTTTTTTTTTAAATA
>QLSR01000100.1:1411395-1472559 GCA_031780015.1 Citrullus colocynthis | reverse complement strand
CTCCTTTTTTTTTTTTTTTTTTTTGAAATAACTCATATTCAATGTTTATATGAAAAATAGAGAGTTTATATATAAAATGTTTTACAAAATCCATAGCTTGAACAGTTAGCCCTATTTTAATTTTCATTTCAACTTTTTCATACTTTAATAGATATTTTAATATTTAAGACTTTCTTATTCTTAAAATCATAAATGTTAAAGCTAAGTTTATTGGTTTCATTGCCAGCTTGAGTAAACATAATGGAATACTAGAATATGTTTTTTATATTTCTAATTAACTAAAGCGTGGTTAAATAATACATTATAGGAATTGAAATACCTTTATCATTTTTGTTTATTTATTCAATTTTTTATATTTTAAAAAGTTAGCACCTAAAATAAAAAGTAATTGTTTAAATGGAAAAATTGCCAAAAATATTATGAAACAGAGCAAAATGTCACCATCTATCAGCAATAAACATTGATAGAGACTACTATCATCTATCAATGATCACAATAAACATTTTGCTATATTTGTAAATAAGTTGACTCATTTTGCTATATTTGTACATAAGTTGGCTCATTTTGCTCTATTTAAAAACACCCCTAAATTAAAACTAAAAAAGTGCATAATTCTAAAAAAACAATAATTCAAATTGAAATTTAGAAAAATACAAAATTTATTTAAAAAAGAAAAACACATAATCTTCATATATAAAAAAAATAACAATTTCCAAACAAAATCTACCCTTATTTTATTTAATAAGCTAATATTATTGTTTAATTTGTTTTTAAATTACATTTTTGTAACAATCTATCCAAAAATCACATATAAGAATAGGAGAAAAAAATATTCTTCATGCAAATGGAAAAAATCACGGATAAAAACCAATATTGAATACTGATGCATATATCAATAATGATACCAATATCAATACCAATATTGATACCTATACTAATTACCGACATCGATACTAAAATTGATTAACGATACCAATATGAATGATCAATACTGATGCTATTACAGGATTTTTTATTGATATTGTTATTATTAAAAATATTTATAAAAATATAGTCCTTCTGAACTTGTTATAAAAATACAGTTGTTTTGCATATCTCACCTACTCAAAAGACGAGGATATATCTTTTGTGCATATCCTCATCTTATATTAAAAAAAAGGTTTGTTTGTCGATTAAATGCTATTATAATTATAATAATAATAATAATAATAATAATAATAAAAAAAATAAATAAATAAAATAAAATAAAATAATAAATAAATAATAAAAACCTTAACCTCCTCCATCTTCTACAAATCTTAAGAAAGATGTGTGATTTAAATTTAAACAATACTAATAAAAAAAATCATTTAAAATCTGTCTCTATTTTTTCTAAATTCATTTTTTTTTAATTGGTCCTCTAATATTCTACTTGATTTCTTTTTTTAAAAAAAAAAAAAACTTTTTTTTCCTTTTTTTTTTTTCTAACCATTATAAATTTTTAATTATTTTTATGATTAAATTTTTATACCCATTGAATGTTATTTATTTTGATTGATACAATTTTGTCTCAACAAACTTGATACTTTTCAAGTAGGAGACTAGAGGACCGAGTGAAGAAAAGAAATGAATTTTTTTTAAAAAAAAATAGAGAGTGATTAAAAATGATTTTTATATTAATATTGTTTAAATTTAAATCACATCTCTTTCCTAAAATTTGTAAAAGGTAGAGAACGTTAATTTTTTTTTTAAGCATTTAATCAGCAAACAAACTTGATGGAGGAAGTTAAGAATTTCTCTTTTTAATAATAACAATATTAATTAAAAAAATCCTACTATTACTGTTACGGATATGGTTCTAGATAAAAGGTTAAATGATGAAAAGTTAGTGGAAAAAAAAAAAAGAAGGAAAGAAAGAAAGAAAACAAGTTAGTATGACTTCCACATTATAATCAAATATAATTAGATTGATAACTCCATTCTCCGCCATCGGTTCACAACTTTTTTTGTGGGGCCCACATTTCATTGCAATTACGAGATTTTGGTAAACAATTACAAACATAATTAAATGAGCCTCACTTTTTATGTTACTATTGATTGATTATGTAAGCCCCGTACTTGTCATTGGAGAAGGTAAGTAAGAAGAAACTATGGGACAAGTATTGAGTAAAGAAATTGGCCGAGTTGTGTGAGAGCAAAAGTGGCTAAGTGTTGGCCATGTGATGGGGTGATTATGTGTCGAGGGTATGTCTGAAGCTTGACAAGAGTTGCCGCCGGTAGCCATGCGTTGAAGAGGGCAGCTCGGCGTGGAAGTAGATGTGAAGGAAGGAGGGTGCAATTGGTGTTGGTGGAAGTATGCGTTGAAGGCTACTATGTGTTAGAAGTTGGCATTGCTATGCGTTGAGATGGCCTATGCGTTGAAGGTTAGTATGCGTCGGTGCATAGAAAAGGGGCCGAGAGGACCATGCGGTAGTTGGCTATTCAGCGTTGGGCAATCAGTGGCATGGTAAGTTGAGGCTATGCATTGCCGAAGCCATGCACGGAAGGTTTGCGTTGGCTAACTCAATAAGGAAGATGATGGTAGAGCTGGAAAGTCGGTGATTTATATTGATATATAAGTGAGTGCATCGAATAACTAAACCCTTTTAGACATATTTTCAAACTCAGATTGACTCCATTTCGCAGACGAACAACGAGGAGAGGTGGAAGAAGGTGTTTATATCGAATTTAGGTAGAAACCAGATCATTTTCATGGTGACTTTGAAGCTGGAACCAGAAGCTTGATTGTTGTTGATAATCTGGACACCATTCGGTATTTGAAGAAGAGTGAGGTGAGGAAGTTGAAGCTAGAACTGAAATTTTGAGGTTAGTAAGCTGATTTAATTCTTAGCAACTTCCATGAAGAATGTTTAAGCTAAATCCGAGCAAAAATGTGTTAATTTCTAGGAGGAAGTAATCGGAATTGAATTGCTAGACAATTCAAGGCAGTCGAAGTCATTTGGGAATAGTTCTCAAACGAAGACGAGTTATGGTCTGAAATTTTGAGTAAGTTAGGAAGCTCACTACTTTACATGATTGTAGAAGAGAGGAAGTTCTGATTTTGGCTGTAATATGGTTTTTAGCAGGATAAAGAAAGAGTTAGAAGGGAAAGAAGGAAGCAACGGTATCAGGTGTCGTTAAGACAGTAGTATCGCTAAGGAGCTAGAGAGTGACCAGCAGAACGAGTGTCACTGATAACGTAAAGGGCTTTGCGTCTCACAACTCTCGCTGAAGTCTCGCTGGGTATCGCTCCTTAAGGTAATCTCGCTAGTCTAGTTCACTCCGGTTTCACTGGTGCAGTACCCAGTGGTGTGTTTTCACTGGTAGTCTCGCTAGTGACATAAGTATCACTAGTCATGAATAGTTTGGAAAAAGAGAGCCTCAGTGATGGAGTGAGAATGGTATATGAATATGCATATTTAATAACTATGGAAAGGGAGTTCAAAAAAAACCTAATGTGAGAAATGTGTTTTACAGGCCAAGAAGAGCTCGGAAAGGCATATAATCCGCTCGAGGCCTAAGACAAATCGTGAGTAACTTTTTATTTCACGCAAGGATTATTTTTTTTAACATTGTGCGAGTAAAAACTAGTATATCTTATGAAATCTTGTATGCATGTTATCTAAATGCAACCCACGGCCGAGGGACCACATGTGAAGGCCTATGGGGATACGATATATAATACACAATGCTGAGGGACCATGGGTGAAGGCACTTGAGAAATTTATTGAGACTGATTCCAATGCCGAAGGACCTTGTGAGAAGGCATATGGAAAACTAGTACATGATGGCTCGGTGCTAAGGGACCATGAGTGAAGGCACTTGAGCAGTGGATTGATATGGAACTCAGTGCTGAGGGACAACATGAGAAAGCACTTGAGAGTAGAAACGCCGAGGGATGAAATGTGAAGGTGTGTGAATGTATGAATAATGGGAATTGGTTCATGAGGTTAAGTGCATTGAGCTTTGCTCCGCTACCTCTTGGAAAGATATTTATATTATATTTGTTTAACGGCATGGGTGACCTAGGAATATGTATTTATAAAATATACAGTAGTTATTATGATCAGTATTAATTCAAGGATTTAATTGTAATTGGATAACTTAGTCACTCACTGGGCTTTAGGCTCATGCTTTCTTGTTTATTGTTGTTCGTTTCAGGTAGCGAGTGTGTCCGGGACGCCTAGCCTACAGAAGATCATCGTCTGGGCTTACTCCGCATTAGTTCTCTGGGATAATTGTAAATACTCAATTTATGTACATGTTTTTGTCATACATGATCCTTATAGTATAGTGAGAGTGGGTTTTGTACAGTGTGTAGAACAAATACCTGTTATGATAAATCATGAGTTAAGAAATCTGAATTAAGAGATTATGTTTAACTTATGATATTTCACTAGCATAAAGCTTTGTATAATTGATCTGGTATTGATTTATGTTTCAAGATATATGAAAACGAGTGTGTGTAGGTCGCACCTACTTCTAGGTTAGGAAGGGAATCTGGGAGGGGGTGTGACAGATTACGTTTACAAGGCAGTTAATATGGCCTTAATTGTGTCTAATAGAAACACAATTAAAATAGGTACGTGAACTTTAAAAGTGTTGAATAATTAATGACCTTATTAGATACAAAATTAAAAATGTTGAGGTTTGACACGTGTTGGTAGGTTATGGAAACACTTAGACACACGTTTTTACTGATTTTAAATATCACTTTATACGTTCTTCACCAACCCTATTTTAAGACATGCAAAGAAAGGAAATTCGAAAAGAGAATGGCTATCTGAAAAACCCTCGTAGATAATTGAGATTGCATAACTTAAACTTGATGATGAAGGAGAAAAGAAGAGAAGATATAGAGATTTTTAAAGTGGTATGATCACTAAGGATCTACATTCACTGTACTGGGAGCAACATTTATTCAAGAGATTACAAGAGGAAATTTACAAATTCTCTTAAGATGAGTTTTCTCTGTTTTCTCTCTGATTCTTTTTCTCGAAGTGTATTTTTCTGAGTTTAAGCCTTCTCTTTATAAGCTGATGTTTGCTTCAGCTTACAACAAATTTCTAACTAATTTTGTTTCATAGAATTTTTAAATTAGGAACTAAACTCTTCGATTCTTCACCTTGAAAGAATAATCAGTTGATCTATTGTCTGATCCTAGCTTCTTTTTTGTTTTTATTCAAGGTTTTAGAGCCCGAATAGCTCAAGGTAGTGTTTGAATTTTACTCAAGCTAATGGCTTCGATCTGCGGCATTTTCTGTGGTATGAACTTTAAGAATTTCAGTATCTCCCTTTTCAATTTGGTTTCTCACGAAATGAAA
Organism: Citrullus colocynthis; assembly: GCA_031780015.1. Taxonomy (NCBI): domain Eukaryota; kingdom Viridiplantae; phylum Streptophyta; class Magnoliopsida; order Cucurbitales; family Cucurbitaceae; genus Citrullus; species Citrullus colocynthis. The sequence continues at coordinate 1,467,217 of QLSR01000100.1, read as the reverse complement.
TTTAATATTTATGTGTGTTGTCTTATTATAGAATTGTTGATTCTTAGATTAATGTATGACACTCTGATTATCACAGTAAATCTTTACCCTTTTATTATTAATTTCATAATCCTTTATTAAGCCTTTAAACCATTTACTTTCTTTAATAGCTTCTATCAAAGCTACAAATTCAGCTTCTATCGATGATAAAGCCACCATCGGCTGTAGAGTAGCCTTCCAACTTAGGAGATTACCTCCAAGTCGGAAAACATATCCAATCAGTGACATTCTTTTGTTTAGGTCTCCAGCTTAATCAGCATCCACAAACCCATAGATTTCATATGATTGGGTATAACAAGTTTTATATAATAATTTGGCTTCTTGTATTCCCTTCAGATATCTAAGTATACATTTCGAAGTCTCCCAATGTCTCTTGCCTGATTTTGTCATATATTGACTAACCAAGTTAATAGAGCACAAATCAGGCCTTGTAGATGTCATAAAATACATTAGGGTGTCAACCACCTGAGAATAGGGCATCTTTAACATATAGTTGAGATGTTCCTCTTCATTTTCCTTAGATGAGTTCTCATATGAGAGCTTAAAGTGTTGTGCTAGAGGTATTGCCACAACTTTTGCCTCTTGCATATTAAATTTCTTAAGAATATTGCTGCAATAATTATGTTGACTAATAGTTAAGGAACCTTTTTCTCTATTTCTAGAGATTTCAACTCCCGAAATCTTCTTGGACTCACCAAGATCTTTCATATCAAATTCTTCCTTTAGAGAAGCTTTAACTTTCTTCATGTGCAATTAGCATGTCATCCACATATAGCTATAGGTAAAGGGTGGTGGTATATGAGGTTGAATTAATATAAGCATAGTTATCATAATAACTTCTTTTAAAGTTTATTTTAATCATAAGATCATCAAACCTTTTATAACAGCATCAAGAAACTGTTTGAGTCCATAAATGGACCTTTTAAGTAGACACGCATGACCTTCTTTGCCTTTTACTTCATACCCATCGGGTTGTTTCATCTATATCACTTCTTTTTAGGTCTCCATGTTAGAATGTTGTTTTTAAATCTAATTGATCTAAATGTAAATCATTTTGAACAACTAATGAAAGTAACATTCTTATAGTAGTTTGTTTCACAATAGGAGAGAAAATTTTAATGTAATATATTCTTTCCCATTGTGTAAAACCTTTTGCCACTAACCTAGCCTTAAATCTAGGCGGTTGAATACTAAGGATTTCATCTTTTAGTTTATAAACCCATGTACAAGAAATTGCTTTAGCTCCTTTAGGTAAATAAACTAATTCCCACGTTTTATTCACTTCTAAAGATGTCATTTCATCATTCATTGCATGTAACTATGCTTTAGCATCTTTTCAACTCACTACATCATTAAAAGCAAGAGATTCTCATTCATTTAGTTTAATCATGGCATTTAGAGCTACACTTACATAGTGTACTTCACACAGTATCTAGTTGGAGGTGTGATAAATCTTTTTTGTCTATCTCTAGCTAGACTATAGTTTGAAAGGTCTTCTTCCTCTTGAGTTTCAATATCTTCTGTGTTAATAGGGTCTTGATTAGTTGTTTATCCATTGGATTCAAGAACATCTATATTTAGTTATGTCGTTCTATTAGAATTAGAAGGTTGTTCCACCTGAAAAGTTACAATTTCCATATTGGATCCTTTTTCTTCACAACTTTTACTCATCATGAACATCTCCTCTTCTCTAAACAGAACATCTCTACTGATTATACACTTTTTATCAGTTGGGTGCCACATTTTAAAGCCCTTTACACCTTCTGTAAATCCTATGGACATACATTTAATGGCTCTAGGTTTTAACTTCCCCTGATTTTGATGCACATACCCTGCACAACCAAAAACTCTAAGGTTCTCTAATTTAGAGGTGTTTAATCCATCTTTCCTCAGGTGTTATGAAATTTTTGGAGTGGTGTGGACATCTATTTAGTGTATAAACAGTGTATGATATTGTTTCTATCCAAAATTTTCAAGTATCATTCCATCAGACATTTGACATCTAACCCTATCCATTATGGTCCTATTTAGCCCCATCAGACATTTGACATCTAACCGTATCCATTATGGTTCTATTTAGCCTTTCAGCTACTCCATTTTGTTGGGGTGTGTGCCTAACAATCCTATGTCTAACTATACCATTTTGTTTATAGAAGTTATTAAAATCTTCATTACAGAACTCAAGTCCATTGTCTACTCTAAGATATTTTATTTGTTTAGAAGTTTGATTTTTAACTAAAATTTTCCAAAACCTTGATCTTTTGTTTTAAGAAAGAAGACTCAACTTTTTCCTGAAAAATCATTAATAAAAGATAGAAAATACCTGGATCCGTTAAATGAAGGTGTTCGAGTATGACCCCATAGGTCTAAATAAACATAATCTAAGATCTCCTCTGTATTATTTTCTGCTTTTGAGAATTCTTGCCTTGTAGCTTTTCCAATGATACAGTGTTCACAAAAACTCAATTTTTCAGATAAACCATGTCACACCCCCTCCCAGATTACTTGTTTTAACCTGGAAAGAGATGTGAATACAGTAAACGTCACCCCTTTTGTGAGGTTCACTGTCCACTTGTACCTGCTTAACCTGTTGGAAACATCATTTAACATAGCACCCCACAATGACTTTTCCTTAAGGTATGCATGCAAGATCAACATTCAAGATAATTATAAGACCATAAGGATAAATATGTACATCAACTGAACCTTTAGCATCTACTAAGACAAAACTTAGATTACATACACACTGTACATTCTCACTCCCTAATCCAAACTCAACTAATTAGGTCTACATGCCACTTTACTCAAAGTCATTTACACATACAAAAACTAAGAAGAAAAGTATTTGCTGATAGCTTGAGTCTTGAGCAGGACGAGGCTTGAGTAGGCTAAACTCTGGGAACTCTTTTGTTACCTAGATGAGGAAGAAAACATGGAAAAATGTGAGCTGAAAAGCTGAGTAAGTGACATAATATGAAAAACATAAACTTTGGCGTAAAAATCATGCTTAAGCTTTGGAGAAAAATAAGCTAAGAAATTTTACTAACATAAAGCATCTAAGTTCATCAAATATTACTTTTGAATTTAAGATAACAGTAGCTGAGGCAGAGCAAGCTCAACACACTTAACGTCGAAAACAAGCCTTAGCTGATGTGGAGTAGTCTCAACACAACAACGTCAACTCTCTCTATGTGCTAGCAATGGCAACGAGGCCGGGGACCCCATCCCCATCTCTGCCTAAAATAGATGGGGACGGGGGCGAGGATTCCCCATCGGGAGATGGGTCCTCGCGGGGGCCCCATTCCCCGTGAGAATAGAGAGAGAGCAAGAGTTCAAGATTGAGAGAGAGAGCAAGAGCTAACGATACTGAGGTCTGAGAGAGAGTGAGTCTGAGAGAGGCGATACTAAGAGAAAGAGCGAGATTGAGAGAGAGCAAGACTAAGAGAGAGAGCGGGACTGAGAGAGAGCGAGACTAAGAAAGAGAGTGAGATTGAGAGAGGGAGCGAGACTGAGAGAGAGCGAGATGAACAAGACTGTACCTGTGAGCGAGATTGTGAGTTCAAATGCACAAAATTCATATTTTTAGAAGGTCAAACATAATAAATCCATGAAAATAAGTTTACAACACAGATTAAATAAAACTTGAAGTAAAATAAATTTGAATGTCTTATACAACAACAATAATCATAAGCTAGTTTGTCCTTCTCTCTTTGCCAATTCAAATTCACCAATCTCTCTTCACCAATGCATCCATGTCTCTTGTCTCGACATCTTCACCAATATTGTTAATTGTTGAGCATACCTCAATCACCACTCACCAAGCCATCAGAGTCGTCTGCATCTTCTAAAATAATTGCTAAATGTTTAACTATTTCTTTTCCCGTGCTAGTACTTTATTTTGTCACATATTTATAATACAAAAAAAAATGTTATTATATTAATAAGAAATATAGGTTACAACATAATTTCATAAACAAGCTAACATATCAGTCAAAACTTCAGTAATAATCCAATTTTGAGCGAACATCAAAGCCTCTATTGTCTTCAGATGAAGTTTGTGACAATGTGGGCTTACAATCCTACCACAAGTACTGAAAGCAGACTCTGATGCAACACTAGACAATGCGATGACTAATATGTCTTTAGCAATTTCTTGTAAAATGGGATACTTGATCCCATCCAATTTCCACCAACTTAGTATGTCAAAATCAGATGATCGAGGTAAGACAGGTTCAACTAAATGTGCATCAAATTGTTGCTTATTTTTCATCTTATTGGAGTTCGATACAAACAAGTCATAATCATTAAAATCACCAAATTCCATATTATTTGATGCTCCATCTAATTCTTTAGATCTAGAATCATCACCTTCATTTTCATGCTTCAACTGATATTTTTTCTCCAAATCTGCACAATTTTTTTTTTAATCCTTTCCACCTCAACAAAAAAAGTATCTCAACAATTTTTTTTTTTTAAATTCTAGGGAAGTAGAACTCAATCAACTTCATTTTATAACGTGGATATAAAACTGCAGCTGCGGGCGTTACACCATGAATTTTATTCCAATACTTATCAAACTTTGTAATCATATTTGAAGCTATGTCTCTTACCTCCTCAAAGCTAGAATTTGTCCATTCCGAAATAGCCAACTTCAGTTTTCAAATTTTTGGGAAAAATAGATTAGCAATAGGATATTTGGATCCCGAAAATATTTCAGTCATGTGATGAAATAATTTTCAGTTTCTCATATATCTCTTTTGCCAAATCTTGATCCAAAGGCAAACACTTATACTTTGGCTTTCATTGTTTTAATCGATAAAAAACATTCTTGTACTTCAATGCAATGGATAACATAAAATACATAGAACTCCATCTTGTACAACAATCAAGAGTCAATATCTTACAAGAACTCCATCTGCTTCTACTAATTTTGGAAAATCAGTCCATTCTGTGCTTGCTGTCACTGGGGTCCGGATTTCACTGCCAAGCCTTCCTAGAATCGCTTGCATTTATCTGCTTCTTCTGCTACTAATGCCAGGGCATACCTGGCAAGCTCGATGAATTTCTTCTCATATTCAGCAACTGACATATTCCCCTATACTAGATTTAGGAATTCCTTCCTTTTCTCATCGCAATAGGACTTAGGGTAGTACTTTTCCTGAAAAGATTTCTTAAAGTCTGTCCATGAAAAAAATCCCACATTTAAGTTTTGGTGCTTAGTCAAACGCCACCAATCTTCAGCCCCTTTTGGAGCATGAAAGTGGCCAAATCAAGTTTCCTTTCTTCCGGACAACGCATAACTCTGAAACATTTCTCTATCTAATTTAACCATGCTTCAGCTTCTGCAGGATCTGTGGTGCCTTCAAACACTTGGGCACCCAAGGCTTTAAACCGTTCTATCCCAAACTTCCTCTCAGGGTCTCTCTGAGCTGATTCCATACTGGCTACCAATCTCTATGCTATTCTGCTAAAAATTTGTTCTTCCATATTAATACTTGCCTGAGGATTACTAGATTCTCCTTCAGACGTTTGCTTCTCCTCTCCTGTAGCACGCGATGTCTCGGTGCCTTCCAGCCTACCTCGTCTGGTTCCTCTGGGCATGTTCCTATAACATAGTATGTAATCAATTTACTATTACATGTTCCTAACTACTATGCATGATCTCACAACCCAAAACCTTATGCTCTAATACCAAAATGTCACACCCCCTCCCAGATTTCCTTCCTAACCTAGAAGTAGGTGCGACCTACACACACTCGTAAAAATATATCGAGAACACAAATCAATACTAGATCAATTGTACAAAGCTTTATGTTAGTGAAACATCATAAGTTAAACATAAATCCTAAATTCAGATTTCTCAACTCATGATTTATTATAACAGGTATTTGCTCAGCATACAGTACAAAACCCACTCTCGTTATACCACAAGGATCATGTATGACAAAACATGTACATAAACTGAGTATTTACAACTATCCCAGAGAACTAATGCAGAGTAAGCCAAGAAGAGGATCTTCTGTAGGCTAGGCGTCCCAGACACGCTCGCTACCTGAAACGAACAACAATAAACAAGCAAGCGTGAGCCTAAAGCCCAGCGAGTGACTAAGATATCTAATTACAATTTAATCCTTGAGTTAATACTGATTGTAATAACTACTATATATTTTATTAGTACAGATTCCTAGGACACTCATGCCATTTAACAATATAACATAAATATCTTTCTAAGAAGTAGCGGAGCAAAGCTCAATGCTATTAACCTTATAATTCAATTCCTATTATTCATATATTCACACGCCTTCACATTTCGTCTCTCGGCGTTCCAACTCTCAAGTGCTTTCTCATATTGTCCCTCAGCACTGAGTTTCATATCAATCCACTGCTCAAGTGCCTTCACTCGTGGTCCCTCAGCACCAAGCTATCATGTACTGGTTTTCCATATGCCTTCTCACAAGGTCCCTCGGCATTGGAATTCATCTCAATCAATTTCTCAAGTGCCTTCACCCATGGTCTCCCAGCACTGTGTATCATATATCATATCCCCATAGGCCTTCAAACATGGTCCTTCGGTCGTGGGTTGCATTTAGATAACACGCATGTAGGAGTTCATATAACATACTCGTTTTCACTTGCACAATGTTAGAAATAATCCTTGGATGAAATAGAAAGTCACTCATGATTGTCTTAGGCCCCGAGTGGATTATATGCTTTTCCGAGCTCTTCTTGGCCTGTAAAAACACATTTCTCACATTAGGTTTTCTTTGAACTCCCTTTCCATAATCATTAAGTATGCATATTCATAACTAGTGATACTCTATGTCACTAGCGGTACTGCACTAGCGAAACCGGAGTGAACTAGACTAGCGAGTTTACCTTAAGGAGTGATACCCAGCGAGACTTCAGCGAGAGTTATGAGACACAAAGCTCTTTGCGTTATCAGCGACACTCGTTCCGCTGCTCACTCTCCAGTTCCTTAACGATACCACTGTCTAACGACACCTGATATCACTGCTTCCTTCCTTCCCTTCTAACTCTTTTTTTATCCTACTAAAAACCATATTACATCCAAAATCAGAACTTTCCTTCTTCTACAATCTTGTAAAGTAGTGAGTTTCCTAGCTTACCTCAAAATTTTAGACCATAATTTGTCTTCGTTTGAGAACTATTCCCAAATGACTTTGCCTGCCTTGAATTGTCTAGCAATTCAACTCCGATTACTTCCTCCTAGAGATTAACACATTTTTGCTTGGATTTAGCTTAAACATCCTTCATAGAAGTTGCTAAGAATTAAATCAACTTACTAACCTCAAAGTTTCAGTACTAGCTTCAACTTTCTCAACTTACTCTCCTTCAAATACCTATTGGTGTCCAGATTTATCAGCAACAATCAAGCTTCTGGTTCCAGCTTCAAAGTCACCATGAAAATGATATGGTGTCTACTTGAATTCGATATAAACACCTTCTTCCACCTCTCCTCGTTGTTCGTCTGCAAAATGGAGTCAATATGAGTTCGAAAATATGTCCAAAAGAGTTTAATTATTCGATGTACTCATTTATATGTCAATATAAATCACCGACTTATCAGCTCTACCATCATCTTCCTTCTTGAATTAGCCCACGCAACCTTTCGCGCATGGCTTCGGAAACGCATAGTCTCAACTTACCATGCCACTGATTGCCCAACGCCGAATAGCCGACTACCACATGGCCCTCTCGGCACTTTTCTATGCCGGACACATACCATCCTTCAACGCGTAGGCCATCTCAACTCATAGCAATGCCAACTTTTAACACATAGTAAAATTAGTAGCCTTCAACGCATACTTACACTAACGCCTATTGCACCCTCCTTCTTTCACATCTACTTCCAAGTCGAGCTGCCCTCTTCAACGCATGTCCACCAACGGCAATTCTTGTCAAGCTTTAGACATACCCTCAACGCATAATCACCCATCACATGGCCAACACTTAGCCATTTTTGCTCTCACACAACTTGGCCAATTTTTTTTCTTTACTCAATACCTGTCTCATAGTTTCTTCTCATTTACCTTCTCCCAATGACAAGTACGGGCTTACAATTACCACCTCCTTACAAAGATTTCGTCCTCGAAATCAGCAATGATCAATTCCTAAACAAATAAATGTGGATATTGTTTCACCATTTGCTCCTTTGGTTCCCATGTTGCTTCTTCTACCTCATGATTTCTCTATAAGACTTTAACCAATGGAATTACTTTAGTTCTCAGCACCTGTTTCTTTTCATCTAATATCTGCACAGGTTTCTCTTCATAACTCAAATTTTCATGAAGTTCCACTGGTTGTATTTCTAACACATGATTAGGATCTGGAACATATTTCCTTAAAACTGAAATGTGGATTACATTATGTATCCTAGACATTTCCATTGGTAGTGCTAGTCGATAGGCCACGGGTCCCACTCTTTCCAAGATTTCAAAGGGTCCTATATACCTAGGGTTTAGCTTTCCTCTTTTCCCAAATCTTAGGATCCCTTTCCATGGTGATAATTTTAAGAATACCTTATCACCGACCTTAAATTCAAGGTCCTTCTTCCTTTTATCTTCATAACTTTTCTGTCGGTCCTTGGCCGCTTCAAGATTAGCTCTAATTAACTCCACTTTTTCTGTTGTAGATTGCACAATTTCCGGCCCAATTAACTTCCTTTCACCCACTTCTCCCCAGCACATTGGAGTTCTGCATGGTCTACCATAGAGTGCTTCATATGGGGCCATTCCAATACTCGCTTGGTAGCTATTATTATAAGCAAATTCCATCAAAGACAAATATTCGTCCCAGCTACCCTTAAACTGTAGTACACAGACTCGTAACATATCTTCTAAAGTCTGTATCGTCCTCTTTGACTGTCCATCAGTTTGAGGATGAAAGGCAGTACTAAATTGCAACTTGGTTCCTAGTGCCTTCTGTAAACTTCCCCAGAACTTAGAAGTAAATCTAGGGTCTCTATCAGATATTACAATTACTGGTACACCATACTAACTCACAATTCTATCCACATATAGCTGTGCTAATCTGTCCAGGGTAAATGTTGTCTTAACTGGTAGAAACCATGCTATCTTGGTCAGTCGGTCTACTATTACCCATACGCCGTCCATACCTGCCATTGTTCTCGGTAATCCAAATAGAAAGTCCATAGTAATATGTTCCCATTTCCACTCAGAAACGAGAAGCGGATGTAGCAATCCTGCTGGCTTTTGACGTTCGGGTTTGACCTGTTAGCAGATTAAACACTTGGCCACATACTTAGCTATCTCCTTTTTCATACCCGGCCACCAATAGAATCTCCGCAGTGTTCTATACATCTTAGTACTACCAGAATGCATAGCGTATACCGAACTATGTGCCTTTTCCAAGATTAACTGTTTAATTTCTTCATTCTTTGGCACACAAGTTCTACCTTGCTTCAAAAGCGCACCATCAGGCTTGAGCTCATAATCTAATCTCCACTGTGCTCTTACTTCTTCCATCAACTTCTTCATTTCAAGATCTTCTGATTGTTTTCTTATCACTTCATCCACAAGTTTAGGTCTCAATTGAAACTGTGCTAGTAAAGCTCTTGTTCTGGTTACACTCAAGCTAGCTGCATTATCTATAAATTCTTGTAATACCACTGCTCTGATTGCATTCACTCTCCCAGCTACACTTTTGCGTTTCCTGCTTAATGCGTTAGCTACAACATTTACCCTTCCTGGATGATAATTTATGGTACAGTCATAATCTTTGATCAATTCTAACCACCTTCTTTGTCTCATGTTGAGTTCTTTCTGATCAAAGATGTATTTCAAACTTTTATGATCCGTATAAATATGGCACTTCTCTCCGAACAAATAATGCCGCCATATCTTTAGTGCCAACACCACCGTTGCTAGTTCCAGGTCGTGGGTAGGGTAGTTAACCTCATGTGGCCTCAACTGCCTAGAAACATAGGCTATAACTCTACCTTCCTGCATCAGTACACAACCTAACCCCTGATGTGAGGCATCACAATACACTTTGAACTCCTTTCCCATCTCCGGAAGTGCCAAAATAGATGCTGTCACCAATCTTGTCTTTAGCTCTCGGAAACTTCGTTCATATTTCTCATTTCACTCAAATTTAGTATTCTTCTTAGTCAAGTGGGTCAGTGGCAATACTATCTTAGAAAATCCCTGCACAAAACGCCGATAATATCCTGTGCGTCCCAGAAAACTACGAACCTCCGATACAGTCTTTGGCTGCTCCCACTTGGTAATTGCTTCAGTCTTCTGAGGATCTACACATACTCCTGCAGCTGAAACAATATGCCCAAGGAACATTACTTGTTTCAACCAGAACTCGCATTTGCTAAACTTCGCATATAATTTCTTTTCTCTCAAAACCTGCAAGACGGTTCGAAGATGCTCCACATGTTCACTTCTGCTTCCAGAGTACACCAGGATGTCATCAATAAACACAATTACAAACTGGTCCAGATAAGGTCGATGTCGGGCTTGGGGCAGGGATACCCACCCCATACCCGGACGGGTATTCGGGGAATGTCCCTGGTTTGACCTCTGTCCCCAGTCAAACCGAGGATTCCGCGACCCCGTCAGGTCGGGACCCACGGGTTTTTTTGCCATCCTTACTATGTGCACATAGGAATAACTTTCTCAGGTGCCTAAGTGCCTTCTCCATGTCCTTCAATACTGGATCCCTAGGATACTTAAATGTCTTCTCAACGTCCTTCAGCATTGAGTTCCTCCATAATCTCAGGGTTGCCCATATGCCTTCTCAATATCCTTCAACAATGGGTCCTTCATAAAGCATTATAGGAAACATAAGCGTGCTTTAGAAATAATCATTGTAGCATGAAACATTTCATGGAAAACTTAGGTTCCGCAGAAACTAGCTTCAAGTAATCATGCTTCTTCAAAGCTTAAGAAAATAGGTGAAACATGCTCTTCAAGCCATAAAATCAAATATAAATCAGTAAACCATGCTCAATATTTAACAAAACATCAAGAGAACATCATTCATAAGAAATCATGGCTAGAAATCGTAAATGATATCCTTTTAAAGAAAACATGTCACTTACAGTTCAAGCCTGATCCTTGAGGGTTATAGGCTTTTCCAACTTCAATATGACTTGAAATATCAATTAAGAAACATTAGGTCATCTCCTTGAAGTTCCCATATTCATCACTTAACTAAACTTCATCCACATTGCCCACATTAAATTTAGTCTTCACCCATTCCATCTTTTTTGCCCTTTAGGGATCTTTTTGCAAAATTTCTTAAAATTCCCTACAATATCCAAAAATTAGCATAAAATTAAAAATTACCCATTTTGAGGCTAATAATCCAAGAAAATATCAATTAGCCTCTAAAAATATCCAAAAATACCCACAATGGCCGTGGGCATCCAAAATGGGCAGCTAGTGGGCGTGGAGCACTGCTAGGGGCAGGGGCGTGGGCGTGAGCGTGATTTGTCGCATAGGGGCGTCAGCGTGCTTGGGTGTGGATATTGACAGCACGCAAGTGGCACAGTTGAGGCGCTAGGGCACGTGTGTGTGGGTAGGTGGTGAGTAGACGTGGGCGACAGCCTAGGGCAGTCACCAATAGACTTCGGCTAGCAGTCACCTGTTTTTAACGTGATTTTTAAAAGCTTCAAAACACCTTTTCCTTTCAAATAAACTTCAAATAATCTTATGGAACTCAAGGGTAACCTCTTAACTAACTTATCAAAAAGATCAGGCTTCAAAAACCCTCTCGAGCACCCTTGAAAATTTTCTCAAAGTTAACTCGTCTGGTTTGTTCAATTTTAGCAACAATCTCCGGTTCTCAACTTTCCCAACTCCAAATCAATCCGGCAGCTCTAGGTTAGAATCCTTAAAAAGCTTCATCTAGTTCAAAAATGGTGAAAATGACATAAGTGAATCGAGAGAGCCGACGACTTCTTTGAGTTGCTTGCTTCTGGACCAAGGTGCTGCCCAGTCCAACCAATCATCTTCAACCAGCAAGCTCTTTGCTTCAACGTGGCTCCATCTCTTTTCTCCTCATCCTAACCATCCAAATTTAATATCATCTCCCTTAAAATAATTAATTTAATTTATTTTAATATTTATTCTTTATTTTTTATTATTTCCTTAATTAAATACATCTTTGACCTCCTTGGATTTGTAAATTCCCCAACACTTAGCAAATTTTCCTAAATCTCAGCCTTCTTTCCTTTTGATCAAACACACCATTGGCTCCATCCCTTTTCTCCTTATTAAAACCTAATGGAAAATTATGCTTACTTAAAAAAACACTAGAATTTCCACTTAAATTTAGGCTCACTCAAGCCAACACTTAACCATTTGTTTTTACTCGGAACTTAAGTAAAGTAAAATAAGAGTCAGGACTTATAATTCATTACCCCATTTTTTAAGAATTTCGTCCTTGAAATTCAAGTGGGATCATCCAAAGAAAAGATTAGGATACTTGGCTTTCATTTGATCTTCGCTCTCCCAAGTGGCTTCTTCCACCTTGTGATTTTGCCATAAGACCTTAATAAGTGGTATAGTCTTAGTTCTTAACACTGGTTCTTTTCTATCAAGAATTTGCACGGACTTTTCTTCATAAGATAAGTCTTCTTTAAGCTAAATAGGTTGAGTCTCAAGAATATGTGTGGAATCTGGAATATATTTCCTCAGTAATGAAACATGGAACACATAATGTATTTTGGATAACTCCATAGGCAACGCCAACCAGTAAGTTGATAGTCCTATTCGCTCCAAAATCTCATAAGGACTAATATACCTTGGACTCAACTTTCCTTTCTTCCCAAACCTTAAAACTTCTTTGCATGGTGACAGCTTAAGGAAATATATTTCAGATCCCACACAGTGGGGACAATGTATGAGTGGAACCAATGTATGTTACAACTGTGGACAAACTGGTAATTTTAGACGTGAATGTCCTCAATTGATGCTGGAGGACAAGGTTGAGCAAAAACTATTTCTCAGACAGTGAGTCAACCACCAAGATTGTTGTGGCTCGTGGTGAAGGAACCAGTTGGTACGAGACAGAAAGAGTTTGCTAGACGACCACGACGACAAGGAAAGGTCTTTGCCATGACACAATAAGAAGCTGAGGAAGCTCCAGAAGTCATTACCGGTACACTTTTTATTTGTAATAACTCTACTCATGTATTGTTAGATCTTTGAGCTACTCATTCTTTTGCTACTAGCATGTTTACTATGAATATTGACAGAAAGTTAGAGCCATTGTCTGAAGAACTATATATTTATACTCCTGTGGAGATGTCTTAGTAGCTAGCAATGTGTATAGAAACTGTGTGGTTGAAATTGATGGGGTAGCCATGATAGCAAATTTGGTTCCTTTGAACCTCCAATTATTTGATGTTATTTTAGAAATGGATTTCTTGTCTAAATATCATGCTTCCATGGATTATTTTTGGAAGGAGGTTGTATTTTGAGGACCTAAAGGGGTTGAAGTTGTATTTAGAGGTGATAGAAAAATTCTTCCTCGTTGTATGATATCTACTGTCAAAGCTAGGAAATTATTGAGTAGGGGTTGTACAGCATATCTTGCACATGTTATTGATACACAGGTCAGTAATTGAAACCAGAAAATATTCCTATAATACGTGAGTTCCTAGATGTATTTCCTGAGGAACTACCAAGTTTACCACCTGATAGGGAAGTTGAGTTCCCTATGAATTTGATCCTAGGGACGACACTTATTTCACAAGCCCCATACAGAATGGCTCTGAAGGAATTGAACGAGTTGAAAACCCAGCTGCAGGAGTTGATTGATGAGGGGTATATATGACCTAGTGTGTCACCATGGGGAGCACCAGTATTGTTTGTAAAGAAGAAAGATGGTACACTTAGATTATGTATTAATTACCGACAGCTAAATAAGGTGACAATATGTAGTAAGTATCCATTACCTGATATTGATGACCTATTTGATTAGCTTAGGGGTGCTTTAGTATTCTCTAAGATTGATTTACGATCAGGATACTATCAATTGAAGATTAGGGAGTCTGATATCCCCAAAACAGCGTTCAGGAGAAGGTATGGACATTATGAATTTCTTGTGATGCCTTTTGGGCTGACTAATGCTCCAACAGTGTTTATGGATCTTATAAATTGAGTATTTCACCCGTATCTTGATCAGTTTGTGATAGTGTGTCATTGATGATATATTAGTGTACATAGGTCTGGGTGAATCCCTAGGTCTGGGTTATAAACTGCAACAGAGAGCAAAATTCTAATTGAGTTAATTTAGCTACAGGGGCAAATGTCTCTTGATAATCAATTCCATAGGTCTGGGTGAATCCCTTAGCCACTAATCTGGCCTTTTACCTTTCGATACTACCATCAGCATTACATTTGATCGTGAAAACCCACTTACATCCCACTGCTTTTTTGTCTTCTAGTAGATCAACTATGTCCCAAGTACCACTTTGTTTCAGTGCGTTCATCTCTTCCATTACTGCTAATTTCCAATTCGAATCTTTTAGACCTTCCTGCATATTCCTTGGAACAAATAGGTTGCTTATTTTGGATGTGAAAGCTCTATGATTATCAGACAATCTATTATAGGAGAGATAGTTCGCAATGAGATATTTTGTACATTGGCATATACCTTTTCTCTGGGCAATTGGAATATCAAGATTAGAGAAATCAGGCAACATATTATGAGAGGAAGGACTAAGAGACATACCCGGATTTTCAAGATCATTCACTGAAGTATCAGATTGGTCCTGTGTTAGCTTGACTGTCTGATTTCTATCCCTTTGAGTTATGTTTCTTCTAGTATAAAGCTTAAGTTCAGGATCTCGACCTGTCAAATCTGTTTGTAGTGTTTCTCCCCTTGTCGGAGAATTCTCCACGCTTGGGATCGAAGGACTAGAGCTCATAATTTCAGGACTAATGATGTTTGGGAGAGGTGAAGTGTCCAAAAAATTCTCTTCAAGGAGAGATGACTCCCCCTAAAGAGAAGTTGGGCTAAAAAAGATTGATTTTCCACAAATGACACATCCATACTCTCAAAATACTTTTTAGTTAGGGGGTCAAAACATTTGTACGCCTTCTTAAGGAGAACATAGCCTACAAACACACATTTAGTGACCCGAGGGTCTAATTTAGATTGTGAAAGGAGAGTTTGATGAACATAAGCAGTACATCTAAAAATTTTTAAAGGTAACTCTGAGAACAGTCGGGCAGAAGGAAAAAACTCTTTGAGATGCTGTAGAGGAGTTATAAAATTTAACACCTTAGTAGGCATTCTATTGATTAGGTAAGCAGCGGTTAGAACAGCATCCCCCCACAAATATTTTGGAACATACATAGAAAACATAAGGGCACGAGCAACTTCAAGCAAATGTTGAATTTTTTGTTCAGCAACATCATTTTGCTGAGGGGTATCGCGACATGTAGCTTAATGAATGATGCCCTTATCATGTAAAAAGGTGGTTAGTGGTTCGTTAAAAAATTCAGTCTCATTATCAGAGTGAATAATGCGAATTTAGCCTTAAAATTGAGTCTCAATCATTTTATAAAAACGAACAAAGACCTCTTTTACATCCGACTTTGTTGTTAGCAAGTGAAGCCAAGTTAAACGGGTGTGATCATTGATAACTTGTAGAAATACAAGTTATAATAGCCTTTCTCTTAGATAAATAGAGATTAAATAGAGAAACATGCGGCAGTTGATGTGATTTTTATTAATAAATCTTCCTTTGCGTTATACTCTTGTATTTCTATGAAGATAAATGATTTTACCACTTTTTGAGCCTAAAACGCATGTTTTAACGCAGGAATGCAAACGATGCATTGATGACGTCTTGACGCAGGACAGCGCGTTAGCAATCTGTTCTTCATGGACGCATGATCTGAACAGAACGCAAACAACCTGAAGATGCGTTAACAACTACTCAACGCAAGACTAAGCGTTAGCAACCTACGCCGCGTTGACATCGGCCAAACTATTTATGGACGCATAGACGACCATTAATGCAAGGCGCTGAGAATCAAAGCAGACTCTTGAGAGATTGACGGATGATTGACGAACATGATTTGTGGCCAAAGTGGCGGATCTTAATTGACCCGAGAATCACGCAATCAGCCAGATGGACGCATAGTATCAATCTTGCCGCCAATCAAGCAGATTTGCCATTAATTGCAACGCATCATCTATAAAAGGGCAACTCCGCGAGATGAGAAAGGGTTGTTGATTCTCGGAAGAACTCCATAAGTGACAGCAGAGTCCTCTCCAGACTTCAACCGAAGACGAATAACTCGAGAGAGAAGAGTCTTCCCTCCGCCGGACCACTTCACAGCATAACCTCACGCTTCCATCCGGGCGACTCAAGACATTGACGCCTTTCCCTGCTTTCTTTCTTATTATTCTATCTTGATTTTAGATTTGTTTCAAGACATTAAGCTCATCTAAAGTTGTATTTCACTTCATCAATATAATTATCTTCTATGTCTACTCATTTCTTTAAACTTTCCGCTTTTTTCTTTTAAACCATGAGTAACTAATCACTCAAGGGTCTAGGGTTGCGTTAGCATCTAACTAGGAACCACAGTGTAACTATTTTATCTTGTCAACTGCGAGCTTAATCCGATGCTTATGTCCATCTGACAAATCGATATAAGTAGTAATAATCAAACTGCTCGAGAGGGTAAGTGATTGTGGAACTCAATTGACAAGGGCCAAGTAGTATTGCCTATCTATGGGGATAACCTTGGTTCTTAACACTCTCCTATGCGTTATAGACATATAACGCATAGCGACTGACAACCGGGAGAAGAGTGGCAAGTATAAATAGAATACTACTGTGCGTTTTCGATGTTAGATGTTAATCAACCCGAACCCTTTCTTTATCCATTCACACACATCTTTAGCTGAACTTGCTGTGCCGCATGCTTTCTATATTCCACAATTTTTAGTCTAGTGTACAAACAATTGCTTTCTTTAGATTAAAATCAACTCTCTGAACTATTTATTGGTTACCCTTGCAACACATGAAATTCAATTGAAAACTTAATCAATATAATCCCTATGTTCAACCTCGGACTCACCGAGAATACCTACTCTTTTGCTTATACTTGGGTAAAGGATAGGAAAACTTGACAAGACCACCAACGCATAGTAGTAAGATGCATAGCATGCTCAAAACATGACATGTTGTACGCATAAACGCATCATTTAACACTTTGCGTTAGGACAATTTACACATATAACAACAACAATCATCGATAAAGGTAACAAACGAACCTTGCCATTTTTATTCAAAACCTTAGATGGACCCAAAAAATCAGTATGAATTAAGTAAAAAGGTGATGAAGATTTATAAGATTTAGGTGAAAAAGTAGATCGATGATGTTTGGCAGAAATGCAGTCTTCGCATTGAAACACAGAACAATCAATTCCTTTAAATAAATCAAGAAACAAGTGTTTTAAATAAACAAAATTAGGATGTCCTAATCTACGATGCCAAAGCATAATAGTTTCTTGAACAGAAAGAGAACTGACACTACTCAAGTCCTAAATCTTTTTATGACTAGTTGAGACTTCATCAGAGTAATAGAGACCATCAATCATCCTAGCACGTCCAATTGTCTCCCCCCGAGTCCTGATCCTGAAAGAGATAATGGGTTTCACAAAAGATAACACGGCAGTTAGCATGCTTAGATATTTTGTTCATAGATAATAAATTACAACCTAGTTGAGGAACATGAAGGATAGAACATAGGATGAGTTTTGTACTTAAGGGAATAGTTCATTTGCCAGCAATAGATGTAAAACTACCATCAGTAATACGGACTTTTTCTTTACAATAAACAAGGGAGTACGACTCAAATAAACACAAGAAACTAGTCATATGATCAGTACCTCTGGAATCGATGATCCACGGAGAGGAATTTAGACACGAGAGAGCTTGAGGGGAATTACCTGTTTGTGCCAAGGAAACACTAGGATTACCAGATGAATTGGATTTAGCAGCTTCAAGATTTGATAAATTCTCTCTTTGAGTGGACTAAAATCAACAATATTTGCATTGGAGGTATGCTGATGGGAGTTTCTCTCAAATTGCTTAAAGCTCTTCCAATTTGCAGGTTCACTATGTAGTTTCCAACAAGTTTCCCTCATATGACTGGGTTTGTTGCAGTGATCACACCAAACACGAGGCTTGTGATGAGTTTTGTTAGATTGATTAGAAGCTTTCATTGCAGTACTTTCAGTCACTAACGCAGAACTTTCAACTGAGTCAACTGTCTTCTTTCCAATCATAACATTCCTGCAACTTTCCTCCCGGTAAACTTTAGAAAAAACATCGTTAATATTTGGAAGAGTACTTTTCCCAAGTATCCTGCCTCTAACCTCATCAAACTCAACATTGAAACTAGCAAGAAATTTGTAAATGCGACCATCTTCAACAGTTTTTCGATAATGTTTTTGGTCATCTGTGGACTTCCACTCATACGTATCAAACAAATCAAGTTCTTGCCACATCCTCTTCAGAGAGTGAAAATATTGTGTAATTGAGTTGTCTCCTTGTCATATATCACCCAACTTAAGATTCAACTCGAACACTTGTGACTGGGCCCAAATCAGAATACATTTAAGTCACACTGTCCCATAATTCCTTGGCCGTAGTGTAGCATATGTAGTTACAGTTGATGTCTTCCACCATACAGTTGACGAGTCATGTCATAACCATGGAGTTTTCCGCATCCCACACAACAAATAAAGGGTCATCTGGACTTTGAGCAATTTTTTCTCCAGTTAGATACCTTATCTTCCCTTGGCCACGAATATACATCCGGACACTCTAGGACCAGAGAAGTAAGTTATCCCCGTTAAATCGAATGGTGGTAATTTGGACAGTGGGAGTGTTAGAATGGATCTGATTGTCGAAGACTTTGGCGGCAGATACCTTAGACTCTGACATATTGAAGAGATAAAAGCACACAACCCAAACAACAACAGATCGGAGAATCGTCGGAACTAGCCGAAAAATGCTCAGACAGTGGCGCAGACGTGGTCGGCCGGCGGAGACAGAGCAAACCCAGGTCACGGCAGCATCGGTCATCGGCGTCGGCTTAGGGCACGCAGTTCGCGACGTTCTTCTTTGCTCACGGGATCCACGATTGACCGACGTTCCTCTGTGGGAGTTGTCCGATGACTGAAGCGAGACGTCTGGTGAAGATCTGGAGCGCAACGGCGACGGCAGCAGCAGATTAGGTTAGATTAGGGTTTATGTTTTCTTCAGAAAAAAAAAATTAGGGTTTCAAGCAAGAGGCTATGATACCATGCTGAAAATATTTTATCTCTCTTATTTTCTTTGTTAGACAAGGGTTTTCTTAAATAAAAGAAAACCTATTACAAATAAGGAAAGACTAAATATGGCAAATATCTTTACAATAAATACAAAGGGAGAATATAAACAAAAAAAGAAATAATCAACATATTCAATATAATATTAATATTAATATTAATATTAATAATATAATATTAATTTAATTAAATATATATTAAATTATATTTAATGTATATAATTAAATAAAATTAATTAATAAATAAATAAATTAAATATCTCATATTTAATTTAATTTTAAATCATATTCAAATAATTCTCTCACATAACCTATAGTTTTAATATGAATCTCATTCATATTAATTTTAACCTATAGTTTTTATATGAATCTCATTCATATAATTAATATTTAAATTTCATTTAAATATTCATCTCTTATAACAGAAAATGTAAATTTTGAATCTCATTCAAAATAAACTTTATATTATAATGTATCTACATACATTATGCTAATTGTTTCACATACAATTAATTCCCTTATTAATTTGAACATTTCAAATCAAACCAAAATATTTGATTCATATACTAAGCCTTTATGAGCTAGCAAGGGGACCTTATAGACATATAGTTAGAAGCTCCAATGATATGAGATTAATCAATTAAACTCTTTAATTAGACTAATCAATATTCATTAACTATACGTCACTCCACTAAGGACTTATAGTTGCACTCTTCGCACTATAAATATATTTCTGTGTCCAGGGAATTTACTAATTAACCGTAAGTCAATCCTCCACAAATTACTCATAACTACAAATGGGTCAAATTACCATTTTACCCTTATAGTTATATCTAACTCCTTAAGTACCACTAATTTCTCTCATGAATAAACTGTTTATAGTCCAACAATAAACTAACCCCTTTCGGGCCAGTGAAAGGATGAGTGTTACACCCCCTCCCAGATTACCCTACTCAACCCGAGAGGAGATGTGAGGATAGTAAACATCACCCCTCTTGTGACGTATACTGTCCATCTGTACCTGATTAATCCTAACAAAACATAACATACATATCCCCTCATACAACCAGAACTACAAGAACTTTTGGTTATATAATTAAACTTTCAACATATCCATAATATACTTAAACAACAACGTCCCATCTCACATCCCAACATATGTACAAGTAAGTCTACATGCCACCTGTATAAGGTTATATACACATACAACTCTTCAAATGTGACTATTTTCTGAAAACTCGAAGCTTAGGCAAGGCAAGCTGGAGTAGGCTAAGCACCGGGAACGTCCTTGCTACCTGGTTGGAAAAGAAAACATGAAAAGCGTAAGCTAGAAGCCCTGTGAGTGACTTGTTTTGTAAAATTATCTTTTGTTTAAAAACAGGCATGTTACAAACATTATAACACCATACACGTAAAACATGGATCATACTTTCCAACCACTTAATCAGATCACATGAATTCACATTTAAAACATTGTTTCCAATCATATTCAATAAAACAGTCTACAATGCATCAAATCTTCTTTTGTTTTAAATTTTTCCTTAGTCAAGGCGGAGCAAGACTCAACGCACCTAACGTCGAAAACAACCTTAGTTGAGGCGGAGCAAAATTCAACGCACTCAACGTTGAAAACAACCTTAGCTGGGGTGGAGCAAGACTCAACACACTCAACGTCGCAACCTCTATGTGCACATAGGAATATCACAGGTTGCTCAAGTACCTTCACCATCTTTCAATACTGGATCCCGAGGAAACTCACATGCCTTCTCACGTCCTTTAGCATTGAGCCTCTTCTAAAACATTTAGAAACCAGTAACTTATATAAATAGTTCATATGAAAATCTTTCATAGAAAATCAGACAGATCTTCAGTCAATAACATTTCACAAACATGTTTTTCAACACCTTACAGGAAACATATAACATGCCATGTGAATAATAAAATCAAACATTATGCTTTTCAAAAACAAATCACCACAGTGCCATATTTAATTAGAAAACCGAACTAAACATTTTCAATAAAATCATTTTTGAAGAAAGAAAGGTGTCGCTCACAACTTGTCCTTAGGCCCTGAGCGGATTATATGCCTTTTCGAGCTCTTCTTGGCCTGTAAATACACATTCCTCACGTTAAGCTTTCCTTAAACTTCCTTTCCATGATCATTGAGTGTGCATAATTAAACTCTAATCATGTTTCATCACCGAGACTCCCATTTTTTCCAAAGTAATCATAATAAGCGAGATTCTGTGTCACTAGCGAGATTACCAACGAGATTCCACATTTCTAGCGAGATTACTAGCGAAAACACACAACAAGACACGACACTAGCGACACTAGGATGCGCGAGACTAGCGAGATTTACCTGAGGAGCGAGACCTAGTGAAACCCAGCAAGATTTGTGAGACAGAAAACCCCCTGCATTCCAGCGACACTCGTCTTGCTACTTATACTTTACTTACTCAACGACATCCGCTTCCTAGTGACACCCGACAGCAGAGTTCATTCCTTTCCTTTTGTTCCCATTTCTACCTGATAAAAATTGCATTTTCAGCTAAATTCAGAACTTCTTCCCTTCTACAAACTTGTAAAGGAGTAAGCTCTCTAACTTACCTCAAAATTTCAGAGTATGATTCTTCTCCATTTGAGAGATATTCTCAAATAACACCCAATTGCTCTCAATTGCCCAGCAAATCAATAGCAATCACTTCCACCTACAATTTTACATGTTTTCCCACAAATTTAACTCAAACATCCTTCATAGAAATTGTTAGAAATTGAGTTAACTTACTAACCTCAAAATTTCAGCTCCATCTTCCATTTCCTCAGCTCCCACTTCTTTAATGACTAGATCATGCTCAGATTTTGTGACCACAATTAAACTTCCTGTTCCAGCTTTAGTTACACCACCAAAACGAATAGAATTTCACTTGAATTTGATATGAACACCTTCTTCTACCTTCCCTCGTTGTTTGTCTGAAAAATGGAATCGACTCGAGCTCTGGAAAGTGTCTAAAATGATTAAATATTTGGTCCACTCATATATATATGTTGCCGACTTTACCTCCACTTCCATTCCTTTTAAAATAAGCTGGTCGGTAGACTTTTCACCAACACACCAACGCATAGCACCCTCGATGCAACCTAGGTCCAACACCCACAGCAACCATCCACGCACAGCTGCCTTCAACACATGGGAACCTTTAACGCATAATTGCATTCCAACGCTTATAGCCACTCTCCAACGCATAGTAACCTTACCAATGCATGGTAGGTCAAGTACAACTTTTCCCCTGCCAAGTGCCAACTTCCCTTCCAACGCGTGTGACACCTTCAGCGCATGGTGACACCCTCAACGCATAGCAACTTTTCATGGTTACACCTTCAACGCATAGTAGCTCTATCAAAATCTAACAATTCTTTTACCTCACCAACGCATAGCTGTAGTCAACATTTAACCATTTTGCTCCTTCACTCTCAGCCACCACTCCTCTTTTCAACGCATAACACACAGACTTCTTCTTAGTTTGCTTTTTTCCTAAGGCTAAGCATGCCTTACAAGTTAGGGCTTACAGTGAGGCTTCATTGTTCAAGACTCGAAATCAGCCCTTAGGCTATTTATCTACTTACTCTAAACACGAGAAAGAGGTGAATTCCATCTTGTGAAGATATGTTTCCAGCTCCCTAATCAGACAAATCTGCAAAATGGTAGGCATATTGAGTCGACGATTTGGCCACTCTCACCCATACAGATCAAAGGATTGCCTTTATAGACAAGAGTTTATAACTCACTCAGGATTCAGGTCGAGTTACCTATAGTTGATGTATAAATTCCATGTTATCGCAAGTGTACAGGTTAAGTTATAATATAGTTAAAACGGCTTGTAAGGCCAAGTATCGTTCTTAGGGAATTGGTTTGATTATTCTTTTAGCTATTCAAAGATCGTTCCAATTTTATTTAGGGAACCAAATTAAATGGCACTTAGGCTAAACTAATCTAAGAAAGAAATGAAAGTGATCAAAATATGGAAAATATTAACTAAGAGTTGTTTTTAGGGAATAGATTTCATCAAAGGTATTATTAAACACAATTGCTTGACTGTTGAAGTAATTAACACAACATTTAGATCTATAAGTCTTTTATCCGGATTGAATCTTTCAAAAGCAATCTTTTCTTTTACTTAAACCCTAATTACTAATTCCTTGAAACTAAGTGATTAAGCAAAACATTAAAAACCTTCATTAACAATCTCTACCGTTATCCAACTACTTTCTTTGTTTTCGAACGATAGTGTAGCATGCATGATCTAACTTAAACATATTTTTCCAAGAAACATTTAAATCATAAAATCATTCAAATGTAATTCAAACATTCAAAAGCATTAAGAACAATCATGCTGGAAAGCATAAATGCAAATTAACATTCTAGAAGCAAAGTGTTCAACAATTTAAACCTAAGAATTCATCTAACCCTAAAACTATGAAATGCTTAGCCCAACATAGCTTCCATAGACAAAACCAACATTAGAACAACAAGATACAGCAAATAAACTAAGAATAGAGAAAGGGAAGAAAAGTTATCAAGCTTCCAAGCTTGTTTCTAAGATAGAGTTGGCCTTCCAACTATCCTCGAACCTTCCGGCATCATGGAATCTTCATATCTGGCACTAAACCCTCACTTTAGGTTTCTGATTCTCCAATTTTTATGTAGAAGTTGGCTTAGGACCTCCCAATTTATAGAAAATCATATGCTTGCTCAAGAACTTTCCAAAATTGCATATATATATATATATATATATATATATTGGAAAGGCAACGTAGCTGCGCTCTAAGAAAGCATAACTACGCTCTAGGAAATTTAGTTGAAGTGTTGCTACGCTCTCCTACTGTCCCAAATTTTAAACTCTCAAGTTTGGAGCGTAGAGAGCAACGCAGTGACTCTCTCGGCTGTGTTGCCCTGTTTCTAGGGTTTTCCCATCTTTTCTTCCATTTTTCACTTGGTTTTGGCACGGTTTGGTTCCTTTGGCCTAGGACGCTTAATTTCTCCTTAATTACCTGAAAACCACTAGAAAATGCATTAAATCAAAAAAAAAAAAAACATCCTTAAATCAAAGGCAATTAAAGCACATTTTAGGTGCTTTCCAATAGACATCCTATGAAATGTTAATTTCTACAATTAATGGCATTACAAAGAGAAATTAAACATTTCGCGGTCCGGTCTTATGCAAACTCTTTGCATAGGATACCCCCACTTACATGTCTCCACATGAACGATTAGGATCAAATCGTTTGTAACACTTTACAACTCCTTGTAACAATTACAAAGTGATCTGATCGTATCCGTAATGTTACCAGAATAAAGCACCCAACCTTATTCATATACTATAGACCTTTTCGGTTATTACTTAAACATGATCCAACCTTGTATGTCAACCACATACATATTTAAGTTTACATAAAATAACCATGGAATCTTAGTTTATTGGATTGAGTTAATGCATAAAATAGATAAAATAACTTCTTATTTTACTCAATAAATAAAATGTATATACAATTTACAAAACTTCAAGACCCAAAAGATATAGGACACACTAGTCCCAACAGATAGCACTTTCACTGACAAGCCTGACCAAAAAGAATACTAAGTTTCAATGGACTGATGAATGTGAACAGAGTTTTCAGGAGTTAAAGAAAAGACTTGTAACAACAACGATATTGACTTTGCCCACTTCAGGTGTTGAGTTTGAGATTTATTGTGATGCTTCACAATGAGGTCTGGGTTGTGTACTTATGCAGGGAGGAAAGGTAGTTGCATATGCATCAAGATAGTTAAAGAAGCACGAGCGCAACTACCCAACTCATGACCTAGAATTAGCAGCAATTATGCTAGCCCTGAAAATTTGGAGGCATTATTTGTATAGTGGGAAATGTCATATCTATACTGGTCATAAGAGTTCAAAGTATATTCTTGATCAAAAGGAGCTAAATCTGAGACAGAGGAGATGGGTGGAACTCATCAAATATTATGATTGTATGATAGAGTACCACCTTGGGAAGGCTAATGTAGTAGCTGATGCATTAAGTAGGAAGTCCAAGCAACCTAGGGCTGTCGGATTCATTCGGAGTTGGGAAGGTTGAGAAAACTTGAAGAAATCGAGCAAATCAGACAGGTTAACTTTGGTAAGTTAGTTAAAAGATTACCCTTGAGTTCCATAAAATTTATTTGAAGTTCATTTGAAAGAAAAAGTGGTTTTGGAGCTCTGAAAAATCAAGTTCAAAACAGGTGACTGCTAGCCGAAGTCTGCTGGTGACTACCCAGGGCTGTCGCCCATGCCCGCACACCCTCAACCGCCACAAGCACCCCAATGCCTCACCCACTGCCTTGTGCATTGTCCGTCGCCACACCCGTATGCATGTACGGCAAATCACACCCACGCCCACGCCCCTTTACAAGAGAAACCGCCCCGCCATCAGTAGCACACTCACGCTCACGCCCACTCCCATGCCCCTGCCCCTGCCATCACCCCACGCCCACCAACTGCCCATTTTGGATGCCCACAGCCATTGTGGATATTTTTGGACATTTTAAGACTCTAATTGATATTTTCTTGAATTATTAGCCTCAAAATGGGTAATTTTTAGTTTTAACCTAATTTTTGGATATTTTAGGAAATTTTGAGAAACTTTGCAAAAAAGGAAAGGGCAAAAATGATGGAATGGGTGAAAACTAAGTTTAATGTGGACAATATGGATAAAGTTTAGTTAAGTGATGATTGTGGGAACTTCAAGGAGATGACATAATGTTTCTTAATTGATATTTCAAGTCAAATTGAAGTTGAAAAAGCCTTTGATCCCTGAGATACTCAAATGCCTTCTCAACGTCCTTCAGCATTGAGCTCCTCTATAATCTCAGGGTTGCCCATATGCCTTCTCAATGTCCTTCAATAATAGGTCCCTCATGAAGCATTTTAGGAAACATAAGCGTGCTTTAGAACTAATCATTTTAACATGAAACATTTCTTAGAAAACTTAGGTTTCGCAGAAACTAGCTTCAAGTAATCATGCTTCTTCAAAGCTTAAGAAAATAGATAAAACATGCTCTTCAAGCCATAAAATCAAATATAAATTGGTAAACCATGCTCAATATTCAACAAATCATCAAGAGAACATCATTCATAAGAAATCATAGCTAGAAATCGTAAATGAAATCATTTTAAAGAAAATATATGTCACTTACAGTTCGGGCCAGGATATGGAGAAGGTACTTAGGCAGCCCGAGAAAGTTATTTCTATGTGCACATGGAGAGAGTCGACGTTGTTGTGTTGAGACTACTCCACATCAACTAAGGTTTGTTTTCAATTTTGAGTGTGTTGAGCTTGCTCCACCTCAACTAAGGTTATCTTGAATTCAAAAGTAATGTTTGATGAACTTAGATGCTTTATGTTACTAAAATTGCTTAGCTTATTTTTCTCCAAAGCTTAAGCATGATTTTTATGCCAAGTTTATGTTTTTCATATTATGTCACTCACTGGGCTTTCTAGCTCACGTTTTTCCATGTTTTCTTCCCCACCCAGGTAGCGAAAGAGTTCCCGGAACTTAGCCTACTCATGCCTCGTCCTACTCAAGACTCAAGCTATTAGCAAATGCTTTTCTTCTCAGTTTTTGTATGTGTAAATGACTTTGAGTAAAGTGGCATGTTGTAAGCACTGGCTTATAATACTAAGGGTTGGAAAAAGGCAAGTGAAATGGTGTCTATGCGTTGCTAGAGGAGAAGTAGCCGAGAGTGGAAGAACTAAGCATTGGCCAAGACTATGCGTCGATGAAAGCAGAGAAGAGCATTTTTCTTTTGAGTGGCCATGCGTTGAAGGCGAAATCACGAAGAGTTATGAGCTGAAGCAGTCACTTGTGTTGGAAGAAAAGTTGATCATTGGCGGGGAAAGAAATGTTTTTGACCTACCATGCGTTGCTAAGGTTGTCATGCATTAAGGTCCCCATGCGTTGAAGACGAATATAATTGATTGAGTTGTATGCGTTGAAGGTAGGAGGCGTTAAGGGCACCATACGTTGAGGGTGGTTATCTGCTAAGAGTGTTGATGGTAGGCTGCGTTGAATGCCTTACGTTGAACTAAGAAAGGGAACCCTGCGCGCCAGCCTACCTAAGAGAGTTAAGTTGGCAGTATATATATGGGTAAGTGAATTAAATATTTTATCATTTTTAGACATTTTCGAGAGCTTAGACATTTTCAAGAGCTTAAGTCAGTTCTATTTTTCAGACGAACTACAAAGGAAGGTAGAAG
Organism: Citrullus colocynthis; assembly: GCA_031780015.1. Taxonomy (NCBI): domain Eukaryota; kingdom Viridiplantae; phylum Streptophyta; class Magnoliopsida; order Cucurbitales; family Cucurbitaceae; genus Citrullus; species Citrullus colocynthis. The sequence continues at coordinate 1,439,525 of QLSR01000100.1, read as the reverse complement.
AAGGTGTTCTTGTGGATTTTGGATAGAAGCCTACTCGTTTTGGTGTAGAAATCTAAGCTGGAACATAACGTTGTTTGTGGACGCACAAGCTGGACAGTATCTGATGTTTGGAGTAAAACGAATCGAGGAGATCGAGTCTAAGGCTGAAATTTTAAGGTTAGTAAGTTAACTCAAATCTGAACAACTTTTATAAAGGATGCTTGAGTTGAAATGGAATAGAAATGTGTAAACCTTTAGCTGGAAGTTACTGATAAGGAATTTCTGTGCAATCTGGAGTAGTGTGGAGAAATCTTGCAATATCTGACGAACAAGGACGAGTTAAGCCACGAAAATTTGAGGTAAGCTAGAAAACATATTTCTTTACAAGTTTGTAGAAGGAAAGAAGTTCTAAATCTGGCTGGAAATATGACTTTAACTGACAAAAGTGAGAACAAAAGGAAAGGAGGAAAACTCTGCTTCCGGGTGTCGTTAGGAAGCTGGTGTTGCTGAGAATTGGAGAGTGAGTAGCGAGACAAATCTCACTGGTGCTGCAGAGGAATTTTTGTCTCACAAATCTCGCTGAATCTTGCTAGGTCTCGCTCCTCAAGTAATCTCGCTTGTCTCGTTTATCCTAATGTCGCTAGTATCTTTGTCCTGTTAGTAGTTCTGCTAGTAATCTCGCTGGGAATGTGGGATTTTTGTTGGTAATCTTGCTTATTAGGTTTACTTTGGGAAAAGGGGAAGCTCGGTGATGAATCATGATTTGAGTTTAATTATGCAAACTAAACGATCAAGTAAAAAGAAGCGTAATGTAAGGAAAAATGTTTATTTCAGGCCAAGAGGAGATAGGGAAGGCGTATAATCCACTCAGGGCCTAGAAAGAGCTGTGAGTGACACTTTTCTTGTTTCAACGATTTCGTTGTACATGTTAGTTTGGTTTTTTTCTAATTTATTTATGATTTTGTGATCAATCAATATACAAAGCATAGTTTATGTTTTGTTAAACGGTATTGAAAAGTATATTTATGAAATGTTATTGATTTATGAATTGCCTGTTTTCTCATGAAAGTTTTGTATATGGACTGTTTGTATAAAGTATTGCTTTCCTTAAAGGAAAATGTTTTAGAATAGACTCAGTGCTGATGGACATGGAGAAGGCACATGAGTTTTCCCAGGACCCAATACTGAAGGACATGGAGAAGGTACTTGGGCAAACCGCCATGTTCCTATGTGCACATGGAGGTTATATGCTGGTGCGTTGAGTTCTGCTCCGCATCGAGCTTTATTTGTTTTCGACGTTGGGGTGTTGAGTTTTGCTCCGCCTCAACTAAGGAAAAGTATTGTAACCATACTGATTTATTTATGATTCGTTGAAAAACCATGTATGATTTATTAAGGGCATTTAAACATGATTTAATCAATGAATATGAGATGATTCTATGTTTTACTCATGCTGTCAGAATTTGTTTAAATCCCGATAATTTCAAACTAAAATTAGTTTGTTAAAAATTAGTCACTCACTGGGCTATTAGCTCATGTTTTCAAGTTTTCTTTTCCCTCCAGGTAGCAAGGACATTCCTGGTGCTTTGCCTACTCCAACTCGTCCTGCTTAAGCTTCGAGTTTTCCAGAAATTTGTCCTGTTTGAAGAGTTGTATGTATGTATAACCTTATATAGGTGGCATGTAGACCTAGTTGTACATTTGCTGGGAGTTGTAATATGGTTTTGTATAAGTGCCTTGTGGTTACGTTGGAAGTTTGAGTTATCGATATGTATATAACTTTCTATATGTCATGGTTTTGGATGTATGAAGGAGCACTATGTATGTTATGAAGTCACAGGATCAATTTGTAGGAATGGATGGTATGCATCACAAGAGGGGTGATGTATGTTGTCCTCACATCTCTTTTCAGGTTAAGTAGGCAATCCGGGAGGGGGTGTGACACATGTTGTAAAATCCCAACTCAGAATTCTTAAGATGGCTAGTAAGAGAAGAAGTAAGAAACGAAGTAAGACTAGTTGAATGCCTGATATTAGGAAAATAACGGATATTCCACTAAAAGTGAGAATGAAAGATTGAAAGCATAGTTTGGAGATTAGTTAAAATTTAGATATATTCTTGAGCACAATCCGATTACTGCATAGATGGTAAAGCGCTAAAGTGTGGTACCTTAATTTAGAGAGAATTTTATATTGAATTTTGAAAAAAGGAAATAAGAATCAGGAAAAAAAGGAAACGCATGGCTCACACTTAGTCTTGGAAACTAACAGGTTATGGGATTAGCTTTGAAGAGTGTTAAGCTAGAAAGAAAAGAGAAACCAAAGAACCATGGAGTGTGAATAGCATGCGTTGAAAGATTTATTAGGCGTTAGTAAAGATTTTGGTGTTAATAAAGAAGTCTATGCCCAAAGACCCAATGTTTAATGCAACTACGAACGAAAGGTTGCTGTGTGTTGAATGACTACCAGCTAATGCGTTGAGGAGCTCAATTTCATGGTAAATGGAAATATAATTTTGATTTCGGATAAACGCATAGGTTATAATTAAAGAGTTCAAAGAGCAGGAAGTTGGATGCATAGTGCGATGTGGTAAGGTACAAGCGGACAGTAGTATGCATTTGGGACACTGACACCTAGCAAGATACGGTGAAGAAATGGTTTCAAAGGTATTATTGCGGAAGGTAAAGGAAAGTTGGTGAACGCACAAGGGCAGTATGATTAAATGAAAAGTTGTATATTGGAATATGTTAGACGTATAAGATAAGCTTATAAGGCTAGGTGGCTTCATATAAACTTGACATCTTATAAGCAGAAGGTGTTAGAAAGTATGTTAAGTATTTCATGCAAGGTGACGCTTGGATAAATGCATGATTGGTTAAGCATGCAGCTTGACATGTTGCAAGCAAATGGCAAAGAGGGAGGAGTAGTATGATCAGTTCTCTACTACAAAGCTATAAAAAGGACCTTGAGAGAAAAGGAGTGATTGATGATGCCGAAGAAAGAGATCTTAAGAGAAAGGAGAGAGAGAAGGCAAAAAGAAGGAACCCTTACGTCCGTAGTAGAAGTCTGCGGTCAAGAAAAGACATACTTGACAACTTAACTATCTCTTGAGTTAAATAAATTGTCTTGCGCCTAAAAGGGTCAGCCTTGTGTCTAAGTTTCAAGGTGAATGATGCGTCCAAATTGGACCTTGCACGATCGACGCATCCGAAAAGAGAAGTAAGGAAGAGTTGGGATACACCTCGCTTTAGCTATCAACCTTGCGTCCAAGGGTAAGATTGTGACCATCCAAACTACCAAAGGAATAAAAAGCCTTGCGTTTTAGGATTTGGACGCTGCGTCCAAGAAGCTCGGAAAAGGGGAAATAGCGAATAGAGGAGAAACTATCCTTAAAGAGTTATGTGAGTTACACTTTTCTTACTTTAAATCAATTTTGTTGTATATGTTAGTTTGGGTTTCCAATGGAATACGATTTTATGTTCAAATGATTTAGGAAGCATACTTTATGTTCTTAAAGTTATTGAAAAGAACATTTATGAAATGTTACTGATATAATAGTTGCCCTGTGTTCTTAAGAATGATTTGCTTACGTTTTATTTGTATTAAGTGTTGCTTCTTTAGAAGAAAATGTTTAAGAGGAGGCTCAGTGTTGATGGACTTGAGAAGGCACGTGAGTTTCCCCGGGACCCTGTACTGAGGGACATGAGAAGGTACATGGGCAACCCGCCATATTCCTATGTGCACATAGAGGTTGTGACGTTGGGTGTGTTGAGTCTTGCTCCACCCCAACTAAGGTTATTATCGACGTTGAGTGCGTTGAGTTTTACTCCGCCTCAACTAAGAATGTTTTCGACGTCGGGTGCGTTGAGTCTGGCTCCGCCCTGACTAAGGGAAAGTTTTGAGAACAAACTGATTTCATGTACAATTACTCAAGTATGTAATCATGTGATTCGATTAAGCAGTTGCAAAGTATGATTTTATTGAAACGATGATTTGAATTAAGTTTTGTGATATAATGATGATAACATGCCTGCTATTGAACTAAAGATAGTTTTACAAAACTAGTCACTCACTAGGCGTTCAGCTCATGTTTTCATATGTTTTCCATTTTTCAGGTAGCTTGACAGTCCCTGTTGCCGATCAAAGTCGAGGTTTGTCAAAAGTCAAAGGTATTGCCGTCCTAGGAGGTGTGGTCAAACGGGCTTAAAGTAAGTTTGACAGTAGAAGTCGATAATAGGGTCGATGACTGCTGTCCTCACGCTCCATCTCGGCTACAAGAGGGTAGTTCGGGAGAGGGTGTGACACATGTAGACCTAATTAGTTTGGTGTGAGAATGTACAATGTGTATGTAATCTAAGTTTTGCCTTAATAGATTCTAAAAGTTCAGTTGATGTACATATTTATCCTTATGGTTTTGTAATTTTCTTGGATGTTGATCTTGCATGCCATATACCTTAAGGAAAAGTCATTGTGGGGCACTATGTTAAATAATGTTTCCAACAGGTTAAGCAGGAAAAGGTGGACAGTGAACCTCGCAAAAGGGGTGATATTTACTGTCTTCACATCTCTTCCCAGATTAAAAAGGATAATCTAGTAGGGGGTATGACAATCCAACCAATCATCTTTAGCCACCAAGCTCTTTACTTCATCATGGCTCCATCTCTTTTCTCCTCATTCTAACCATCCAAATTTAATATTATTTCCCTTAAAATAATTAATTTAATTTATTTTAATATTTATTCTTTATTTATTATTATTTCCTTAATTAAATACATCTTTGACCTACTTGGACTTGTAAATCCCCTAACACTTAACAAATTTTTCTAAATCTCAACCACCTTTCCTTTTGATCACACACACCATTGATCCCATCCTTTTCCCCTTATTAAAACCTAATGGAAAATTATGCTTACTTAAACAAACACTAGAATTTCCACTTAAATTTAGGCTCATCCAAACCAACCCTTAACCATTTGTTTTTACCTTGAACTTAAGTAAAGTATAGTAAGAGTTAGAGCTTACAAACCAACTGGAAGTAATCCTTCATTTAACAATATCTTCAAACCTTTACTACTAATATGTGATAAATGTTTGTGTCAAAGGTTAGCCTATGACAATTTATCACTTAAAACCATTAACGCATATTGAGTTTTTTTTAACATATTTAATCAAATAGAGTCCATTGGTCTTCTCTCCTACTAAAATTACTTTTGAATCCTTTTTAACCTCAAATCTTCCTCCATGTCCATGATACTCACATCCAATAGAATCCAACATTCCTAAAGAGATTAAATTCCTCTTTAGTGTTGGCACATGTCTAACATTTCTCAACAAAGTTACATAACCATCCTTGAATTTTAAAGAAACAAATCCTATTCCAATGACTTTGTTGGAGTTAATTTCCCATGTAAACCAAACCACCATCCCAACTTTTATAGGTGGTGAACCAGCTCTTTGAAGGAGTCATATGGAAGGTACATCCCGAATCTAGAACCCAAATGTTTGTTTCATTTGAATCTTCTCTGTTGGCACTATATTGGGATGTTGTTAGAGCATCAGAAAAGACAAAAGAACTTTGTTCGACGACTGATTCCTTAACTTTTGATTCTTCTACCTTTTTTTCCTTTTGCTTCTGATTTTTTTTCAAGAAGAAACAAGTCTTGCCTTATATGCCCTATTTTGTGACATAAATTACACTTTAATGTGCTTTTATCCTTCTAATTTTTCTTCTTAGATTTACCCTTAGAGTATAATCCTTCCCCATTACTTTGTTCTTTCTTTTGAGATAATATTTCAAGTTCTTTAGTCTTGATAGCAGAAATAACAATGTCTGTTGTGTTCTTCTCTATGTCATATTTTAGGTATGCTTTTATCTCTTTATACACATACGAGGGAGTTTAGAAGAATGAAGAACTCATTTGCTTCACCAATGTCATCCCTTAAGTTCTTGAATGAGGCAGAGAGTTCCTTAATTCACTTAGATTACCTGATAAGGACTTACTTGGATTCATTTTGTAGGTGAAATACCTCTCTCACACATATGCTTGATTCAAAAAGTCCTTTGACAGGTACAATTCATCAAGTTTCTACCACATCAGTTATGTCGTTTCTTGATCAACTTCTCTAAGCACATTATCACTTAGATTTAGGACTATCTTCTTTTTCTTCAGTAGTCATTGTAGTTGAAAGTTTTGTAGGATCCATAAGAATTTTAATGGCCTTTTGTTGACCAAGAATAGCACTTATTTTAGCCTTCCATAATGCGAAATCTGCTTTTCCATCGAATTTTTCTATATCGTAGCGTGCGACAGCCATTTTCTTGATCAAGAAAACAAGTCTTGAAGCTCTCTTCAACTTTCAGGGCTCTAATACCAATTGCTAAGATTGACACATGTTGGCTGGTTATGAAAACATTTAGACACACGTTTTTACTGATTTTAAACATCACTTTATACTTTCTTCACCAACCTTATTTTAAGACATGCAAAGGAAATATGAAAAGAGAATGACTATCTGAACAACCCTTTAGACGATAGAGACGACAGAACTTAAACTTGATGACGAAGGATAAAAGAAGAGGAGAGATTTTTAAAGTGGTTCGATTTTTAAAGTGGTTCGATCACTTAGAATCTATATCTACTATTCTGGGAGCAGATTACCAGAGGAAATCTACAAATTCTTTCCATATGAGTTTTCTCTCTTTTCTCTCTGATTCTTTTTCTAAGCCTTCTAAGTTGATGTTTGCTTCAGCTTTTACAACAAATTTCTAACTGATTTTGTTTCATAGAATTTCTAAATTAGGTACTAAACTCTTCAAAATAATTTAGAAACCAATTGAGTAGAAAATTAAAAGTTTAAGAACTTTATTATAAGTTCAAGAGCTTCATAGACACAATTGAAAATTAAGAACCAAAACTAAGACACTAATCTACAGGTCATTCAACAAAAGAAAAAAAAAACGAAACAAAAACAAAACAAAACAAAACATATGAAAATCCATGTATACATCCCTTACTTGACGAAACTGTAAAAATGCAATTGTTTTCATCTTGTTTCCCCCCTCTCTAAAAGAACCAAGAACAAAGCAAAGGAGAAAGGAGAGCAGGCAAATGAATCATTCTTATACTGGACATTAAAATTCAACCATGAATACATTATCTATAGTAACATGTATATTCAAACTATACATGTGGCACTTTTTAACATATAAATCAGAAAGGTCATATAAAGGCACCAAAAAAAGAAAAAGAGGAAAAGAAAAAAGAAAAGGGAAAGAGCATCATACGAATATATATGCAAAAGACCTAATCACCTATCCCCTGCTGCAAAAACTATTAATCCTTAATATTTTGATCCCCTAAACATAAGAAACTGTGACTGCTATGTTACATTCTACATGTAGCTGCTGAAGCAACTGGGTCAGTATATTCTATCTGCCACATTTTTTTGCTTACTGAAACTGGCACCCACTTGGCACCTATGATCTTGTCAGCACCTCACTTGGAATCCGTCATAGCCATTGGCCATTTGAAATTATTCAACAACTATACTAGGTGACCGAGCAACTCTGTACGTGATCACCTCAAGCCTCGTTTTCCTGCTCGATGCTTCCACTTGCTCTGCAATTGATGAAAAAATGTGCTATAAGCTTAGTGAATTCATTTGGTAATTGTAAGACTGGTTATTGGTTAGTTACGACTTACAAGAGGCTCATCATCAGAAAGTTCATCAACCTCGCCTTTCTGCTCCTCTCCAGGACTACTTTGTTGTTCGAATCCGGTCCCTTGATTCTTTCCAGAGTCGGAGTCGTCATCGTCAATGTTCTCTCTCGAACTCGACTCATCAGCTTCCCTGTCTTCTTCATCAGCTTTTTCTCTTGCATTATCAGCATGTTGCTCATAACTCCCAGGATCTTCATCATGTTCATCAACATCAGGCTTTTCTTCTTCATCGTCAACATCAAGCTTTTCTTCTTCATCGTCAACATCAGCATCAGCATCAGGCTTCTCTTCTTCATCATTAACATCAGGCTTCTCTTCTTCATCAGATTCCTCGATATGATGATCTGCTGCACCTCGTCCTCTTGAGTTGTCTCGGTCTGTGAATTCCTTGTCAAGAGTCTGTGTGTGCTCCCCTTCAGAATCACCTGGGAGGTGACAATGAGCTCTCAGAAAAACCAAAAAACAAGTAATATTTGCATAATTAGGGACTACAATGCTTCTACTACAAAGCTATAAAATGAATTGAACACAAAACGTATGCATAAATCATAGCTCAACCATTTTCTATAAACATGCCAAGAAAAATGAACATCAACTCATTGTTGTGTGTATACATATCTAATGAATCATGTTTGCTGGATGTTGGAGAAAAAATGATGCAACTTTTAACAATAGAACAAACATGGAGATGCTAACTAACATCAATTGTGTGGGTCGACCTCAAACTCCATACAATTTCACAGACTAGGACAAAAATTTATGCCATAAAACAGTCCGGGGCAGAAACATAAATCTGACTCAAATATTCTCCAAAAATGGGAGAAAGATGTCCCGTAGACAAAAGATGATGCATGAACAACTTACTACTTTCATGGTATTAGTACAAGGGTTATATGAAAGAATTTCAACCTGGAAAAGAAAAAATGTTTTACCTGAGTCCACTTCGTCATATACATTAGACCTTTTGGAAGTTCCAGGGTTTGAAATGTCTGAACTCCCTTTCTCACCAACATCCGAAAATTTTAATTTTGATGCACCATTTTGACTATGCTTTAAATTTTTCTTTGGTGTCCTTTTTCCTTTCGTTCTGGAACACAGCAAAACTTCATACAAGTGCTTTATAACAAATAGAAAAGAAGCAATATCACTACCGTGGGTCACTTACATTTTAAATGGTTTCTTAATCGAACGTGAACCACCGAAATCTTTATTCTTCAGTCCAAGCGTACTGCAAAGGGATTTCAAACACATGGAGAAAAGGACAATTATATAGTGCGATAGAGGCAGAATAGCATCTAGATGTAGACACACAAAGTAATCACAAAGTGATTCACATTAGGATTCCCCAAAGGGAAGCATTAGATGCAAAACTGACAAAAGTTAGAAATGATGACAACATCAAATTTTGGAGATTCCTATGTTAAGGCAGTTCGTTTAGCTTTGATCCCCGAATTTATGACTTAGCTAATGGAGGAGCTTTTTCAAGATTCAGAATTTGAATTACAAGGCCCTCAATTGACTAGGAAGTTCCTGAGCAGGCTATGCTAGTTGATCAGGTGAAGCGTGTGAAACTCTCAGATGTCTTGGACTCTAGATTTCGAAAATTCAAAAGAATTTTGATCTCATTCACTTCTCAACCATTGAGTTTGAAACCAGCTTTCAGAGATTACAAAACCTCATCGAAAATCTAATACCCCAGAGAGTTAAGTTTTCTTGTAGTCACCATATCTCCAAAGAATCCATACTTTATTTTGAATAGCCAAGAGTCGGAGCTTTGCTCGGGATACCCGGGAGCATCCGTGCCCGCTTCAAGGTCCACACCTGGAAGATGACATCAAGAGTTTTCGGTCTTAAGCTGTGCCTGCCTCAAGGTCTGCTCTTTGAGGGCCTCCAAAGAACCAATACTTGAGATAAGGCTTCAAAAGAAACATTCTAAGTCATCCCTAGTCATCGCCAGAGTGGGATCTCTAGGAATACTGGAAAATTTTGGGCCATTTATTCCTTCAATCCAGCTCTATGATAGAACTTGGTGTAAATTGATTGGCAGATTTCAGCTAGTCTTGCTATCCCTGATGCTAAGAAATTTGATAAAGCTTCTTCATGGAATTCCAACTCCAAGGATTTTTGTGATCATCGCTCACAAACGGGAATTGTTCCATTTCTTGTTAATACAATGCTTTTATGGGGAAAAAGGATACTGCAGTTTCTGCAATAATAGCTTATTTGAAATCTGTTCTTGGAAACCAATTAATCATAGATAGTATTTTACACGCATCTAAATGTGGTCTGATGAAAAAGTGAAGACTTCAGAGAGGTGGAACTTACACTTCGAGGGAAGGAAGACTCCTGGACAGTTTTAGTTTCTGTAAATGACAAAATGAAGGAGACTATAAGAATCTAATTATCTTTGATTAAAAAAAAAAAAAAAAAAGATGGTCAAACAATTTGAGGCAACATGAAAGAGATGGGCTAAAACACCCATACCTTTGAAGTCTTGTGATCACTGTCAATTACTTCCCACCGCTCCTTCTCAAGTCTAAGAACTTCAACATCTCCATCATCATATAGTATCTTGTACATTAAAGTCATTGAATAAAAATTATAAGGAACTTTACCAGGAGTTAAGCAGAAATAATTGGCTTTGTCAAGCACCAAGAACCAAAAGAAATCAGGGAATGAAAGGGTAAGATGGTGCAGCTTACCACATGTTTCCTTTTTATTGGGTCATAAGATTTCACTGTGCCTTTATAGAATCTGAAATTTTTAAATAATGATACACATCAGAAATGTGGGTGATAAATCCAATAAAACCAGAATCAGCCATCTAAAAAAAGAGTGTAAGGGACTTCAGCAATTATAATAATTCTTCAAAGCAAACAAGAATAATTGAATAAAAACATTAAAAACTAAACAGAATTGAAATAAATTTGTTCCGTTACTTTCTATTCAAAATTTATTAAACAAGAGAAGTGACAAGTGCCAATCACCTCAGGTCCGACAGAAAATATAAAGCCCCTTCAACTAAGCAAAACTATTGGTGCCACACACAAGATTCCAAGATAACAGGAAAAGACTATTGGGTGCCACATACAATATATAAAGCCCCTTGAAGGCTTCAACTAAGCAAAACTATTGTATTATATTTATAATGATTATTATTATTATTATATTAAAAAAGACACACACAAGATAACAGGAAGAGACTATCTATATGAGACAAATAAGGTAGATACTCACTTTTTATCCATGGGCCACCAAACTTTAATTCTGCATCCCATTAAGTCTTCAATATCATTTTCACCATATTTGAACATGCACTACATTTATGAATTGAATCAGGTTGGGCACCATATAATTTAAGCAAGAAAAATAATATAGACTTGGTTAAGCCAAAAAAAAATTGAGAAGGATTTAAGAACAAGAGATAATCTTTAAGTGTGGAACATCAATATTTCGACAAGTACAAGCAGAGTGACGGAAATAGAAACATTTTTCATTGTCTTCCAAGTTGATAGGAATAAGACGTCAAGTGTATGCAAGTTCTCTAATTGGGAACCTTCCTTTCTCAAAAGTTAATCCCTCCTTTTCTCCCGGCATAATTCACTCCACAAATGATAGCTCCATTCAAAAATCTCTGAAGAAGGGTGCTGATGAGTTTTTTAGGAGGATGACAGTAGTGTAAGTAATTGTGTCCTCTGCTTTTTATTGGTGCAAAACCAAGCATCAGTTTGCTCAATTTAGTCTATCTTACATTGTTTCCAACTGGAAAATTATGTTGTAATCACATATAGGTGTGGGGTTTTCCCCTATTTCATTTATCAATGAAATCTTTTCTTATCAAAATATATATATGCTGATGATTCAAGCTTCAGTTTTTTTTTTTTTTTTTTAGATATCCATAAGTGTTGAGACCAACTATGCACACCTCAACTAATTTTACAGAACACCCCAGCTGACCCTACAACATTTGAGTGTCAAAGAAACTCATAGGATATTAAATTCTAGGTAGGTGGCCACCATGGATCGAACCCATTCCTTCTTAGCCTTTTATCAAACTCATGCTCTTTATTTACCGCCGGGCCAGCCCATGATAGTTAAGAAAGATTTTTTTTCGTTTAAGTCTTCTCTTTAATAGTGAGCAATCCAGTTTGGTAGACGTTGAGCTTGAGTTATCTAATATTGATCCTGAAGATGGTGAATTTATGGGAATTACTCTCTATAAGGGTTTGCGTTAGTGTTTTTTTTTTCCCCTTTTAGATAGGAAACAAAGTTCATTGATAGGATGAAGTCATAAAAAGAGAGACCTGTCCAGTGGGATTCTAAAAGAATATTCCTACTATGTAAGAGAGAATTTCAGCTACAATTGATGAGTAGTTTCTCATGTTGCTCTACTTTTGCGTTGATGGTGTTTGGAGGCAGGTTTTTCATTTGCATCTTTATTTTAGGCTGATCTTTGGGGAGCTTTGCAGGCTGGGGTTATTTCTTGGTTTTTTTTCCTCTCTTTTTTTCTATATTAGCTGGTTTTGTTCAGGAATGAGTGGTTAATACCTTAGGTTTGGTTGGTTTTTTCCGTTAGGTTTGAAGAGCTTGTTGTGCTCTATTTGGTTGGTAGTATTTTTTTTTTTTTTCCCATTCTTTTTCACTCCCTATGGGAGTTCATATCCTTGAACTTTAATATTATTTTCATTTATTTAATAAAAGGTTTGTTTCTTGTTAAAAATAAAATAAAAATAAAAATAAATAAAATAAATGTAGGCGTACATCAGTCCATGATTCGTCAAACGAAGGCTTTGCACTTCTATTTGGTACATAGAATACTAATTGTTGGCTCACATAATTAAGATTCAGATATTAATGCCATAATACGTTGAGGCCTAAGGTGCATTTTTCCTATCAAAGGAAGAACCTTAAGATTGGTTCTTCGTGTTAAATACTTGGATTAACATGCATATCACTATGGGCATACCTTTGCTAGTCCTGCAATGCTTCTGCGTTTCCTCTTCTTGACAGCCCCACTTGAGGATTTTAAGTTACTCGTGTTGCTTTTATCAGCCTTTTTCAGCACACTAGAATGCTGCAAGTTAAACAGGAGGAATGGTGGGTGTAAGCTGTCCCGACTCCCAATACTCGCGATGTTCAAAAAAGAAAAGATAGAAAGGAATTAAATAAATGCAATATATATTAAACACATATAAAGGGGGAAGGGATGCAGAAGACATAGTTAAGATGCCACCTTAACATCATGGTCACTGGAGTCTTCAAGGTCATTTTCCTCATCATACTGACCCATGCCTGAGCCTTTGGTTTTAGATTTGGAAGAACTCAAACGCTTTTTCAAACATGAGACCAATAAATCTGACTCGCTGCTTCCACCAATCTTCTTTGCCTTGTATACATCATCATCTGAATCATGGTTATTCCCCATGTCAATTTCACTAGACTCTAGTGGAGAAACTCCTCCTTGAAGTGAGGTATTTCCTGAACCAGGTGACCGTCCCTTTGAAGTACTTTTGGGTCTAGAACGGCCATGGTCAGATGACCTTTGATGTTTTGGGACTGGAACAGATGTTGCATCACTATTTTTTCGTTTCTTGCTCTTTGCAGGCACTGCATTCACATTCATTCTCTTAACAGGAGAATCTTCATGACCATTTGTTGATTCAAGTTGGCTAGGAGTACTCAGATTTATTTCCCTCACCATTGTCAAGATATCAACATCGTTTTCTGCATTTTTCTTTTCAACCAGTTTCTTCTTGACCTTTTTATTCTTTTTTTCCCTTGATCCATGTGACTTTAAAACTTTAATCATTTTTCCAAGAGGCACATCATTTCCATCTTTTTCATCTTTATTCTGAACTTCATCTACACCAGCTTCTGTAGAAATCTGAAGATCAAAATTCGTGTTACGATTTAGGAAGTTAAAGAATGATGCAGTCATAAATCAAATCACTCATAGTGATAAAACATACAACCACCTCAGTTGATTCTAACTTGAGTGACTCAAAGTGAGCCAAAACACTGTCATCTACCAACCACGTTTTTGCTTCACCTTCAGTTGGACCAGCCTGTCAAATAGATATGATCACATCAGTAGACATTCACCAAACCACAATGCAGGAACCGTTTTTGGGAGCAAGGTCACACTTTAGGACCTGATTTGGATTCATAGTATCATTAACATCAGTCTATCAGCATTACCCATGACCAATTCTACAATTAACTGATCCCCAACACTCAATATCATTGCAATACTAAAGGATAATGTTGAAGAAACATCTTTTAACATTTTTTTCCCAACAGTATGTCATAATTCAGCATGTGTATAAATATTAATTTATAAAGTAAATTAGTAAATGAACTCATAAACAAATAACAAAAGGGAAAACCAGCTTGACAAATGAAAGTATAAAAGGAGGTGAGTTTTGAAACCACGGCTCAAACAACAGAGCAAACAAACAAAACAAAACTCAACTAGATTAAGCCAAAAAAAAAAAAAAAAAAAGGAGAAAACAGCGTAGATGCAGAGGAGTTAAATACCCCCAAAGAAAAACTAGTGAAGCGCCACATCCCAATCCCAGAGAATTAGAGCTAGGCTGAATTTCTTGTGCCTAAGAAGAAGTAATTTGCACAGTGTTATAAAAGAACTCAAAGACACAACTTATCTCCGAAACCCCCCAATTTATTTCCTTCCAAAATTTCTAAACCAAAGGCTCGTCCGGGCCGCACATCTCCACAAAACCTTTGCTTTCCTCTGAGCTACAACCATTCAGAAACCACTCCAAGAACTACTCCAGAAGACAAAAAGACAGGCCAAAAGTCTTTAAAATCTGATCCCAACCTCTTGAGGCAAAAGAGCACCAGAGGAATAAGTGCTCTATATTTTCTTCTCAAAAGACTTCTGAAACTCTTTTGACAAGCAAGCCCATGAGGCATTGAAATGGGTCGCATGCTAAACTGATTTTCTCTCAGTATCTTAAAACTATCTAAATTCTTTTAACCAACATATTCTGTAAATTAGGTAGGGAAAAAACAACAAACTCCTAGCCAAAAGATTTGACCTTTTTCTGCGGAGGGGTCATTACAAGCACCACTAGTTCAAGAGAAACTCTTGTGTGGCAAATCCCCTATCCCAAGCCCACCCTCATGAAACCCCTTGTAACAACTTTTCATCTCACTAGATAACCCCCAAAACTAATTTTAACTACTTATTATTTTCCTTTGTCAATTTTCAAAAATATATATAATATTTTTATCAATATAAGAAAGATTAAATTTAATACAGTAAATTGCCAACTCAGGGCGATTGCACAAGAATGTGGAACCCATAAACCCATGCCTGTTTACCACGCTTCCTAAAGACTTACATATGGGAAATGACTCCAAAATTTCCTTGTCAAGAGAAATGAACTTGCCTAGTTTTGTTCATGTCTAGTTTTGTTCATACATCAAACAAAATGGACCAAATCTTTTACTTCCAAATTGATGAAGTTTTCGCAGACTTGTTAAGTAAAATATACATTAAACCAAATGAGGAAATACAGTTTTTGGGCAGAAGCTTTAACTTACAACAGAATCATCTCCTCCTGTCTTTTCCTTTGTTTTGTACAGCATGGCAGGCAGAGAAACTGGTGCAGTCAATCCTTGTAAATCATCCTCTTTCAGGGCCAATCTCTTGATGATTGACAATCCAAGATCACAAATTGCATATGAAATCTGAGAACCCAATGATTAAAATTATCGGATGTGGTAGTTAGTGTCTTCTTTGATTAAGAATGTTGAAAGAAAATAAATTAGAATGGAGAAAACAGAAGCCAGAAAGATATCTTGTATCCTAACCTTCGACTTTGTTGCATCGACTATATCTTCACTATTTTTAATACTATGAAAGATGGAGAATATGGTAGATATATTTTCCTTTTCCTTGGTGATATTGGCCTCTGACTTGACATCTTCATCTTTATGAACTAGTAGAGAAAGAATTAGGTGCAATCGCCTGAAACATAGAGTCCAAGGAAATATGATTTTTTAAAATGTTACAGAATGGTTGAAGATGATATGAGGAACTAATAAACTTACAAAAGGCTCTTGATAACCTAAATGAACATATATCCAATAAGACGCCTACATTTTCTATTTTCTATTTTTTATTTTTTGGAGAAAACAAATGGCTACACCTTCACTTAAAAATCTATTGCCATATGTATAACAGTACCCCCAGCCCCTTTACTGCAAAATTTACGGCTGTCTTTGTTAAGCTTTGTACCTACATTAAACTACCTGTTTGAGGATTTTCTGGTTCAAGGTATTATTGGGCATAAGATTCTGATTGTGAGAGTTTTTGCTGTTTTATACAAGTCATTTGACTTGAAATAAACTATAGAACCTTCCAATATAGGACTCTCTTCTCAAGAGTTCTGGACCAAATTATGGTGCAACCTTTCTCAGAGTTATTTGACATCTCTGACTGTCTTGAGAGGATACCTTTTACTCCCTATTTTTAATATATATTTCTCATTAAGATATTGTCTTTTCTAATATATATACCCCCGGAATAGATATAAGTGATATTGTGAGATAAGCTTGCCTATATACTAGTTCATATGCCTTGACTTCCTTGCATTCATCAACATCTGGACACGAATGATGAGCAAGAGCATGAACCAAGTATGGTACTATGTATTCCGGATAAGCTGTCGTTGAATTGGTTTCAGATTGCATTGACAGTTGTCGTGCTTTAGCTTGGTGATGAATTTGAATAATATCAGCCAGATTTTGTTTCTCCTGTAAATTCAAATAGTACATGAAATTAACAAAAATTGAAATACCAACCATCCGAGGCAATGTGATGTGTATTGCTCTGATGAATGAAAAAACAGTTCCAAACAAGTCTAGTGTAATTACCTCATCAAACTCAGATGGATTAGAACCGTTTATGTTAAATAAGAATGCACATGCATATTTTGCATCCAACATTCTGTCCTTTATGTATTGATGAACTTTGCTCAAGAATACTTTTCCAGCTTGAGGAAACGTGATCTACAAGACAACAAAACATGCAAAAGCACCAATTAATCTTACATTCCTAAATAAACCACTTCTTTAGCATGATAATGACAAGAATAAGTTTCCATACTATCTTATATGAGACCAGACCACATCAAGAAGTTAACAAGATAAAATATGACAGTTTGAGAGCACAAACTTTTTGTGGACTTGCCTCTGGTGTTTTTATGGTTAAGTGGAAGGTACTAATTGGTATCTTATCATCCCATTGCTTAGACAGTCGAAGAATTGCCTTTGCAGATGCAAGTTTTAAATGGGCTTTGTCAACTAAACTGTAAAACAGGAAAGACTTCAGTATCTTTCAAGTCTCATACAACAAGTGCTTGTTATACAAGACACTCTTGGACTTCCATGTTAATAAATAAATTTAATAAAATAAAATAAATAAATAAATAATAAAAATAAAAATAAAATAAAATCCGGTATTGATGTGACTACCTTGATTTGATATCTTTTGATATTTCTCCATGGGCAAGTATATTACCAAGGATCTCTAAAAGATCATTGATTCCAAGACGGAGGTGAGCATCCTTGACAGGTAAATAGCTCTTGACCAATGTCTTAATGGCAAATATCTGTTTCTCAGGAGAAGTGGAAGACCCAGTGAGGGAAAAAAACCAAATGTCAAAAGTTTATGTTATCTTGTAATTGTCAGCTATCTTCAATCACAAATGTTTGCAAATGCAAATGTGTGTGTGCACATGGGAGGGAGTGAGGGATAAAGAAACAACCCAAAGTGACTAACCTTTAACAAGCAAGGCTCACTTCTATTCTCCCAAGTGATTTTTGCATTATCTCCCACTTCCTGAAATAGAAGCGTTAGCAATCATGAATCTACTAATCATAAGTCACACTAAAGAAATACCAAACAGAACACAGTGATGGAAACTTACAGAATCACAATTGAGAATCTGATTTCTAATAAACTCTTCAATTTCCTTCTCCCTGGTTTCGAAAACAGGCATTGCTGTTTGAGCTATACATCCCAGAGACTGAAGTACAGCGGGCAAATGAGTCTTCTCCTCAAGCATATCCACAAGCCTCTACAAATTTTTAAAGAATGTTTGAATTATGCAAGGACCATCATAACGCCATGAGAACATTCCTTCTGAAAATGATTATCAGTTGGTACATGAGAATGTTGAAACAAACCTTGTATAAAACGGAAAGTGATTTTAGCCCATCGTCTTTTGTTATAGCAGCCAATGCATGTACAGCATACTTGGCCTGTCTTCTAGTGCCTTCTAAGCATGGCCGCTCTAATATAAGGTCTATGGAGCTGGAGATAAATAACAAGAAGATGAGTAATACAATATTTAGTAACCAAGTTCTAACAGGGTAAGCTCTTCAGCGATACCTGGATGAGACAGCCAGTTGTTCACGGATTGTACCACCAGCTTTTGCTAAAACGTGCAGAATTCCCTCTTTTATTGTCTCGTTGTCATCTTTAAGAAAATTGATTAGCTCCTCTTCAGACCCACTGAATAACACAGGACTGAAACGTGCAAGAATCTGACAAAAAAAATCTCCAGGAGAATTTAAGCATGACCTTTTTATGAGAGAAACACATAACATATCATGGAGTTATATAAAAGAGACCATCAGGGTGAGACAAAAGAACGACAGATTCCATCTAGATCACAAAAAATAATAATAATAATAAAAGTAGTTCCAAAATCTATTAAATTTTTAAGGGCTAAAAACCTCAAGAAAGCAATTCCATCTCAAACTCCTCAATTATCTAATTGTCTTAAAAAGTAAGTTAGTTTCATTCAACCCAAAGGACTGCTCATTTTCAGAGACCTCCTCCATGCAGTCAATCCTCCAAATATACATCCACAAAGTAGACAATTAAGCACACCTCAGAAATACCCAAAGGACACTGAACTGTGATAAGGAGCTTGACCGTGAAATTCCACTTTTTCTGCAAGGAAATAAACAAAATATTCCAATAGAAGGTAAAAGGAATACTTGAAGTAATATTCCTTCTCTGTCCATTACTTCCAAAACTTCTCACTTTGCCAAGGAAACCAACCTTTTGTTTTTTAGTGATAAGATTACCAAAAGAGAGTAAAAAAGGGAGGGAGACACCACCACAAAGCCAAGAAGTTACCGTTACAAAATTTTTTAGAAAGGGAACACCAAGTGGAAGCATAGACTTTAACAGCATATAGATCAAACCCCGCTTCCGCTCCATCTTCTTTCTTATAAGATATAAAGATTCATTGAAAGTGTTTCAAAGTTGACCTTACGTGCCTTGCTAGTATTTTGTTTTAAGTGCTAGCAATCCATGGAGAGGAACTCAGGAACATACTAAGTAATACCACCACAACCGTCTACCAGAAAAGACAAGAGTTCAATTGTAATAACTAATCTTCCTAATAACCTTCTAAGAGTCACGATCAATAGAAATAATTTGAATGAAATCATGTTCAACAACAACCTCATGACTTCCTTTTGAATAAACCCAGAATAAGCAGCTGGTTAAGCACTTAAGCATAACCTTTGACACATTAGAAGAACAGAATGCATGATTGAGCAGATAACAAAGCACAATCATTTAACACTTTGAAAGTGTAAGTTCATCGCATTATGTTTCAGCTGTACTTTTTACAAACATTCATTACTTGTAAACAAAGTCACCCAAAAGAAAATACAAGCACACAGATTATTGTGCTGATGCCTTAAACACAAACCACAATGTGCAAAATTGTCAAAAAGGTCAACTGAAAGGCCATAGTAAAAATAGTAGACAAAATATCACTGAGATCACACAAGATGAAAGATTAAGCCATGATGGATTTTTACCACTAACATAGTCATAGAAGATTTAATGTCTTGCATGCTACCAGCAGATTTTTGAATCTCCACTTCCTGAAGGATTTCTTTTACATGTTCCTTGTTGAAAAGTAAATAGGAACACTTCACGGATAATGAGTCCAGAAAATCATACAAGCGGTGTTTCTCGCCCAGTATTTTCAGCAACTCACCCTGAGGAGGGGGAAAAAAATCAATACAAATTTTTCTTTGAATGTAAAGCAAATGCAGATGTGGATGAAATTTCAGTTTTAAAATAAACAAGTAAAATTCAACCATGAATGCAATCTTTTCAGATTAATTTGTAGAAGAGAGTAGCACAATAAAAGGGGTGGAAATTAGTTGGGAATTGTGTTGGTCACTTCCACTTGGAGTGCCTTATGTAATCTACTTATGAAAATCTTTTGACTTGTGCCAGTTGGAAAGATAAGATTTTCTGTAGGCTCTGTCCACGCATTTTGATTCAATCTTTTGCTTACTAAAAAACATTAAATAATTCAGGCCTGAGCATTCTGAAGTTATTTACGGATAAAAAGGGTGTTAATATTAGAAAAGAGATAGGAGAGTGCGGGGGAATAAAGAAACAAATTGCACAATGGAAGAAAAACTTAGTTGACTTAGGTCTGAGCAAGGGAGAAGGGAGAGAAGAATGCAACTATGTCAAAATCAGAAATACAGGGCAATTTCTACACTCTTTTGCAATTGAAGCTCCAGAGACATAGAACTTAATTCATTCCTGAACCTCCTTTGAGAAAACCAAATTTTTTTGCCTTTAATCTTGGCCACGGGAGCAGTTGATCTTCACAAGACTATAAATAATAAATAAAAGATAGAGGCCTAATGTCCGGTCAATTGACAGACCAAATACCTCCCAGGCTTAGCAAGTAAGAGATGTTTAAATGCCTACACGGTAATTCGTTTCTCACCCGCAAGTTGCAAGCTTGATGGAAGTTGGTATTTGGATCAATAAGATTGCTCAAAATCCTCCAGACATTGGCATCTTTCAATTGATCAAGAATTTGAAAATTTTCCTCAGATTTTGCAGGATCAGCAAACGACCGAGACATAATTCGGAAGCAGAACACTATTTTCTTCTGAGTCTCAGGAGCATCACCATCCTGCATCTTACACCAATCAAAATCCCCAACTCTTCCCATCATTAGTAAATAAACTTTCATACATGGAATATTCACAAACCTGGTTCAACTGCCTAAGAGACAGGTACCTCTGCATCTCTAGCTGCAACCTGTAAAATTTGGGAGGTCCATAAAAACTCACTTATGACCCATTTGGATCACTGATATTATATGATGGGTATGGATATTAAACATATGGGAGTTAAAAACCTAGGATATAAATGTCTAGGTAAATAAATGCCCCTACCATCTTTTTCTTGAATCTATAGTTAATGTGATTGTATCTTGGTGCCCCTATCTTCCACTATAATAGCTTTTCCTCCCTCCCTCTAATTGGAGTGATCTTTTGTAACACACCAAAAGAATTTTATTATTAGAGGTTTTGCTTCCCTATACTCAGGTAGGAGAAAGAGAAGAAGGGAAGAGGAGGAGAATGGAAAGAAAAAGAGAAAATGAGAGAGGAAGAAGACAGGGACAGGGGGTGGAGGGAGGAGAAAGGGAAGAGGGAAGATAATTTTTTTAATTTAAAAATGTCATGTCAATATTTAAAATAGGGGAACTTATAGTTTTGGTCCCTGAGGTTTGGTTTAGGTTGTATTTGGGTACTTAGAGATTTCAAGCTCAACAATTTTACCAATGTCGCAATTGGTAGCAATCTCAGTCCCTCCGTTAGTTTTTCTGCTAATTTTTCAGGAAACAAGAAGATTGATACAATTGTGAAGAGACTCTAATGCTCAAAATTACAAAGCTCCACCAAGAAGAAAAGGGCAAGTGAAATACAATGGAAATATTAAATCAAACAAAACACCAAAGTTTTTCCGTTAATTACTAATGAAAAATTGATATGGAACTAAGTTTTTGTTTTTAAAAAAAAAAATTAACTTTTAATTATTAAACTTCAAAAAAAAAAAAAAAAAAAAAAAAATTTATTTCTCTCTTCTTGCTCCCTCTCACCTCTTCTTTCTCCCCCTCCTCTCCTTCCATCATCTTCCTTCACCATCAACGTTAGTCACCAACAACTGTATTTTCCTTCTTTCCTCCCCAATCTTTCTTCCTCTCTTTCCCCTTCCTTTCCTTTCCCCTTCAAATAAAATAATAACTGAAACATTTTCCTCCCCAATCTTTCTTTCTCCTTTTTCTCTCTCCCATTCTTCTTTCTCCCCTTTCTCTGCTGCCCCTCTTTCTCTTAAAATAAGCAAAAACAACAACAGAAAACAAACAAACAGGTATAGGCAAAACGCTGCAAGGAGGGAGGTTTCTAGATCTTGCTGGACTTCTGTTGATATGACTGATCTGTGCTCTTCTACGTTTTCCATGTTTTGGACAATTTGCTTCTGCGTTCTTGATTTCTCTGTTTCTTCGTATGATTTACTCTCAATTTTCAACGATGATGCTTTGAGATAGTGGTTTCAATTTATTTATTTATTAGTTGCTTTGATTTCAAATCACCAGTGATCAAGAATGTATTATGTTGACTTCATCAACTCAAAAAATGTTTGCTCCTCCTTTGTTGCTGCTTGTGTTGTCTATACACCACTTTGTTCTTTATTCCAACGTTTTTTTTTCTTTTTTGGGTCTTTTTGAATTCTATTTCATCGAAACTTTTTGTTAATTTCCCCATTTGGAGTCCTCCAAGTCTTTCTCCCCTTCCTCTGTTTTCCCTTTTTTCCCGTTTAAAAACAAACAAATAGTGGGCATCTCTCATTCCAGCATTTTGGCCAGATCTTTTTTAAAAACACGAGTAAGAGTGACAAAAGAGGGAGGGGGTAAAAAGAAGAGAGAGAAAGAGAAAAAAAATTATAAAAAAGTGTTTTTTTAGTTTAATGATTAAAAGATTAGAACATTTTTTTTTTTTTAATAAAATTAGGGCGTCAACTTTTCATTAGTAATTAATAGAAAAACCGACAAAGGGACCAAGAATGCAACGACTGCAAACCTCAAGGGTAAAATTATTGAGTTTGAAGCCCTAGAAACCCAAATGCAACCTAAACTAAATCTTAGGGACCAAAAGTGTAATGTTTCCTTAGAAAAGGGTAATTATTTTAAATGACAAAACTACTAAAAATATTTTCAAATATAGTAAAATGTCACTGTCTGTCACTGGCGATAGACCCTGATAAACATCATTGTCTATCATTAATAGATAGCAATAGATGATAGTAGTCTATCAATATCTATCTTTGTCTATCACTAACAGACACTGATATTTTGCTATATTTGTAAATATTTTGGCTCATTTTGCTATATTTGAAAACAACCATAAATAAAATAAAAAATTATAGCCAAATTATCTTTTAAACATATTCTTAAAAACTCAAGGCCTAAAAGGGCACATTTTGAAATTTCAGGGGCCAAACACACCTAATGTTCAAAACTGAGGGACTAAAAAGGTAATTTCTTCAAAGATAAATGTTGGTGTTCGGATATGTGAACAGATATGCAGACTAATCAAAATCTGGGAGTTAAATGGATGTGTTTGATTTATAGATTTTACATATGGAAAATAGTTTAAACTATTAAATTTAATTTAAAATATTTTAATTAATTAAAATATTTATATGAGAAAATTAGTAAATAAATAAATAATAAATTAAAGTAACTAAAATGAAATTATACATAAACTAGAAAGCAATTAATGAATAATTTCTCTCCTATTCATTTCCCGAGGATAAATGTTCCATCTCCAAGAAGGATAATAAGATTTCATAGTTCATGAGATATTTTTATCCTTGGTAATAATTATCTAGATTTTAAAAAGTAAACATGAAAAAAAAAAAAAAAAAAAAAAAAAAGGTTTTTATATCTTCCCAAAACCAAAAAGGGCCTTAAGATTCTTGGTTTCAAAAATGCATACCTCTGTTTTTGCTCCAGAATCTTCTCCAGAGCCTTGAGTTCAACTTTGTCAAATGTTGAGAAGACTCTAAGCAAATGTTTAACTCTATCCTTCACTGGAAACTCAGATGGGAAGAGTGACCCACAAAGAATAGATTCAATTACATCAGATCTGCAAATCATAATCTAAAAATCAATAACGAGAGATCAAACTCATCCATTCACTCATGCAAGACAAAATCAAGAGAAGAATGGAGATCCAATACAAAGAAGACTGGTAGAAATGCAATGCTTACAAAGCATTTCTTTTTATGAGAAACATTAGATCACAATTTCATTGATAGCATGAAATTACAAAAGGACAATAAAGCCGTGGGAGAATACATAATGTCATTCCACTGTGATATAAGAGATGTAAGATTGTAGTAACAAAAAAAGGAAGTGAATTTGCACCATGAAAGAGAAGTGTATAAAAGGTGATCTAATACATAGAAGAATGGTAGAAATACAATGCTTATGGCACCGGTGGCTAAAAATTACAAAAGAAAAATATCTACGTCTACCATAAAACAGCTAGCGGTTCCTTCAAACAACTATAAAAAATTCTTTACAGCAAGAGCTTGAAGTATGCAATGAAGAAAAAAATAAATCAACCAATCTCTTTCCTTCAATGGATCAAGTACGAACTCAGCATTATATTAGCATTTTGGTTTGGTCGTTGCCCAAAAAGGAAAAATTCTTCCTAAGGGAGCTCAGTCACTCTTGCATAAACACTTTTGACAAGCTCCAAAAGAGGTCACCTCGGCTGTACTTATCTTGCTCAATGTGTTATTCCAATGAAGAAACACAGATTCACCTTTTCAGTAGCTAAACATTTTTGCAAGAAGTCTTTGGATGGGAATTCCCAAGACCAGGTGATACTCTATCATTTATCTCTCTCTTGCTTACAGGCCATCATTTTAAAAACAATAAACAGATCCTTTGGCTTTGTCATGTTCATGCCTTCTTTTGGAGACTTTGGTTGGAGCATAATGCGTGCATCTTCATGGATGAGAATCACGATGGCAGTTATTTTACTGAATCTACTGCTCTTTTAGCTTCTACTTGGAGCAAGTTGTCCCCCCCTTTTTGTAATTATAGTCTAACTACCCTCAATAATCAGTAATCAATAGAGGTGTATTCTGGATTATTATTTGATAGGACCTTTTGTATCCCAATTCATATTTTCAATGAATGATTGCTGTTTCCTACCAAAAAAAACCCATAAATCAATCAATGTCATCAACCATCACAATTTGACAAATATACTGGTATTAAAAAACGATTCAACAGTTATTGTTACTAGTTAGGACCTAATTCAAGCCACACCATCTATCCTACCTATCTATTACTTGTCCCACTTCAGAATGCCTTCCAAGGTGGTGAAACTGCTAGAAAAGACTCTGAGCAACTTCTTCTGGGAAGGCCCAAACATGGAGGGTGGTCTACACATGTTAATTGGAGAAACACCCAGAAGCCAGTCTCCTAGGGGTGTCTAGGTAACACCAACTTAAATCAGAGGAACAAAGCTCTTATTGCAAAATAGTTTCGGAGATTTATCTATCAAATATCCACTCTCTGGTGCAAGTGGTGCATGCCAAATACTATTCTTCATCCCTTGAGCATATTTGGAGTCTGGACATTTGCTTCTTATAAAAGCTCACCCGAAACTCCTTGGCATTGCATCTCTAGGCTGAGAATTAGCATTCGTGATAGGATTAAAAAGAAAAATGAATAAGTCAACCTCTAGCATCGCCATAAGCCCAAATTTACAAGTTTTCCAACAGAACAAATACAACCCTCTCGAGGTTCGGACATCCTCTCTTAATCGAACGTTGCCCTAAAAGATAAAATCCCTAAATTGTGCTCGAATTAACAGCCATGATTTGAGCAGGATCCTTTATTTAACAGCAGTTCGGGTGGCATATATCCCAAAAAGATCACTTTTTTTTTTTTTTCCTTTGAAGGCGTACCCATCAGGGTATCAGCCTAGGGGACCTCTCTAAAACAGAATGTCTTCCCATTTTTGTGCAAAAAGAATGCAGAATCCCAAATTCATCCTTTTATATCCTGCTCCTTTTGCTAACAGCTTCTGGACTTGATGCTGGAAATTTTGGGTTGTTAATGGTTCCATGAAATTGTGTAAGGATCTTTGATCCCACTCCATCCACAATTCTGACAGCAAAGCTTTAATCATGTTCACTCATAATAGATTTGGTTTTTGAGCCAAAGAAAACCCAATAGTGATATTATCATAGCTTGAAACTTCTGTTTCTCAATTTATGTCAATCGATCCTGTACTCCTGTAGTAGTTCACAAACTTTTGGTTTCTTTAGCATCACAAGACTGACTCCACCTTTTGTAGCTATTGACACTGATAAAAACATGTCATCATGAGATTCCCAAGAACATAATTCAAAGCAGCGGTCCAAAATAATGTATATGTTTCTTAATACGAACTCCCAAGGGAAGAAGATAAAGAGAAAAGAAAACAGTAACAAACTAAATTGGGAATATGAAGGCATCCTTTAACAAATTGGAATATGAATAATAATGCTAGATTAAACTAGCACACGATCATGGAAAATGAAAAAACAGATAAACTATTTATATCTTATGTTGTTAGAAGAATACACTTCACTGACCTGAAGTCCTTGTCATAAAAGCATCTCAAAATCCTCCCAGGGATCCAGGTGAAATCGTCGGGATTGGTTGATTCAGCAGAAGATTTCACAGAATAGACCTTGTATATCTCAGCTAGCCTCTCCATTGTATATTTTTTAACAAGTAGCTGCATGTTTAGAGAACAGGAAGAAAGTAGGAATTCGTCATGAATAATCATGATAGTCACTACACAAGTTTAAATAGAAATAACAGATCATAGAAGATGGATGTGTACAGATTTATCTCGAAGACGTTCAGCGACAAGCTTTATAGTATCGAGTGGAATTGCATTTAAGGAAAGGCACGCCACATCACAAATTACAGCAACAACTTGTTTTCGGACATTTTCATCAAAGTCCAATAGCCTGTCAGCAAGGGCAGCTACAGAAGGGCAAACCAAAAAAGATATCAGCCAACGTAAACAACTGATAAATCACCCCTCAACCCACAAGTTATGCAGATGGGTTATGTTAATTTTAAGTATATCGAATACTTTAACACTCCTCTCATGGGTTTGAAAATTTGAAGAAAACTTGACAAGTGGAAATCAATATTAATGGGAAAGGAATGACATTACAGGTTTTTGTTTTTTTTTTCTTTTTTATAAGAATCCTGGAGAAGTATATCTGTCGGGAAAAAAAGGAGACAACCTGAGGGCAAGGAAAGAAGAATCCTCCTCCCAAAGAAGCTTCTTATAGGAGTTCGAAGACAGGACCCCCAACTTTGCTACTATGTTAAATCATCAATCAACTCAAAAACTTAAGTTAATGGGTCACTGTAAAATTCATTATATCAATACTCACCAAATTTAATGATTATTTTTGCTGTTTTGGTCTTTCATTTTTGGGCTGCATGCTTTTCCTAAATCTTAATTGGTTGTAATGGTTGTATTTATTTTTGCTTTATTTTTGTTTCACAGTATGAGCATTAGTCTCTTTTGATAAATTTTCATTTTATCAATGAAAAGTATTTTTCAAAAGAAAAATACTCCCAGACATTAAATTTGTAGATAGTACAATATTTTTTTTAGGTATGCAAGGTGGGGATTCGAGGCTTCAATTTCAAGAGTACATACTTTATGTCAGTTGAGCTATACTCATGTTGAACAAAATAGATTAATGTTATATTTTCCTTTGGGTCTTCAAACACTACCAAGTTTTGTAATCATCCATTTTTTCCATCCATTGTGACCAACAGAAGGGAGGGAGAAAAAAAAAAGTCATAATTCGCTTATGACATTGTCCTGTTGTAGGGTGACGAAACTTTTCCCTCTAGGTTACAACAGTCCACATGAATATATTGACCCCCCCCCCCCCCCCAAAAAAAAAAGAAGAAAAAAATGTAATACTTACAAATGATTTCAGATGCCTCGACTCTAAGAGGATTCGATAGTAGACAGCTCTTCACGTGCACTAGGACAGACATACGAACCTCAACGGTCCTGTCTGTCAGTCTTTTTAGAAACTCAGAGAAAACTGGCTGAAAAACTTCAGACATAGAAGAGCCAGGAAGAGAAAACAGATCTCCAACCAATCCAACGGCCTTTAGACGAGTATCCAGCTGATCAGTCTGCAGATATTTTTCAATATGGATAAGAAATAGAAAGCAATTACTGATCTAGGATACATATTCAATATTCTCCGTTTCCTATTAAAACAAGTACATGTATTATAGCGTGTATGAACAGAAACATAAGGCATTAGCATTTTAGAACTCAAGGACACAGTTGTACAACGTATAGAACATATCCTGTTCAAGTAAGGTTGTAGAAACATAAGCCATTAACAATACCTTCCTCTCTAGTCTCTCTCTTTCTTTCTTTTTCTTCTTTTTCTTCTTCTTCTTCTTTTTTCCTTTTTTTTTTTTTTTTTTTTTGGTTT